>QDHC01001686.1:80895-103065 GCA_013186455.1 Papilio dardanus tibullus | reverse complement strand
TATTACGAAGATAAAAACGTCGCGGGATCTTGGTCCATAACGGATATCTGGAGGGAAAGATTATACACTTCAGTTTTTTATTCATTGAATATTGTCTATCATTTCACCTTAAATAAGTAATGTAACGAACTGTAGCCTATTTGTTCGTCCAAATTATGCTCTATATTGGCTAAGAAGCATCCATCCAACCATATAAATATATCCATTTATAGTGTTAGGACTTGATACTGTAAGGTTAAAAAGGTTAAATGTTTCGACCCATGATGGGCTCCACTTTCCGCAACTCCACGACTAGCGCGTATTTTGCGCGAATACACATATCTTTGAATTTCTTCGCCGATATGTGCAGGCATCACGATGTTTCCCTTCACCTAAGAGCGTCGGTAAATATGTACATATGAAAATCGAAAAGCACATTGGTACATGGCGGATTCGAACTCGGGACCTGCAGGACCCCTGAGCCACCGACGTTCTAATACTGAAAGATAAATAAATTCCCCTGAATTTAGAAATACATTTATTATTTTGTATTCTCTGTTTTTTTTTTCTAAACGAACGGTAATTAACACAAAACTAACATGAATAGTTTTTTTTTAATATTTTTTCATAACGTAAAAATATTTACTGTACATCATTCTCCCTTGTCCCTATGGAGGGTGGTCACAGTATGTACTCCTTCATACTTCTCTATCAGCTGTTATACGACTTAGGGTCCTTCAAGAAGCGAGCCTATCTATTCGTTATAGGCCGGCAATGCTTTTGTGATTCCTCGAGTGTTGCAAATGTCCATGGCCTTCGAATATCACCCCAGTAATCCAGCTGCTCGTTTGCCCCTTCTTTTATATATTGTAAGAGAAAAACTTTGTATTTTTGTATGTATTGAAATAACTCAAGAGCTACTGGGCCGATTGAATAAAATCTTTCACCATTAGAAAGTTACGTTATACCAGAGTAACATAGGTTATTTTTAATCCACGCGGACGACGTAGCGTACAACAGCTAGTACATTATATCTGAATACATACCATAATATACATGTTGTATATACATATATACATTGTGTTATGTAATGTGAAAGGAATTAGTGATATGAGCATTGCTATGTTCATATTTAATACGTTACCGTCCGAGAGCTTAAAGCTCAAGTAATCTGATTATACTCGCCGTGGAAGCTTAGACTCCTGGGCCCACGATACTATTCAAATCCTTTTTGATTCTGATATAAAGGGATTGTATACAGAAAGATATAGTTTGCATCTTTATTATAACATTGTTTTAATGAATATAGTTTTTTCTTAACTTAATTAAGTTTAATCTTATTGTTTATTGTGACTTTATTTTTATACCAGCTGTTCACCGACTTCGTCCGCGTAGGATAACAAAAATATAGTTACTCGGGGATAATGTAGCTTTCTAATGGTGAAATATTTGTTGAAATCGGCCGGGTAGTTCTCTAGTTATTTCAATACATACCAAAAAACAAAGTTTCTCTCTTTATAATATTAGTATAGATACCTTTACTAATAAACTTCTAACATATTTCGGGTCAAGTCCAAAGTAATTTGGTAATTAGGAATACTGAGTTGTACAAGTTTGCTATGAGTTCAGTTCAATCTGAAAGCTGAGCCGAGCGCGTGGACAAAGAGGATAACTTCAAAACTTTAATAAATTGCTAATAGCGCTAATAGTTCCCGCTGAGAAGCTGAAAACTTTATGTATAGTCAATTATTTAAACGGAATTCGAAAACTTTTGATTTCGATGCGAAATGATAAATAGAAATGAATTTTAATACGTTTTTATTAATGTGGGTTTCTGCTATCTAAAAATATGGCCTGGACTACTGATACGATAAGTAACTTGCCCTTAATTTTTAAGTTACAACAAAACATACGAAAATACAAACTTTTCCTCTTTATAATATTTGTATAGATAACTACTACTTGTAAATATAAATCTATCTTAAGTAGAGTTATATTAAGGGGAGGAAAGGGGATAATCGATTTCAAGTAAAACACTGGATTTTTTAAATAAACACTTTAATTACACTAGACAGATCGTCGTTCGTCGTTCGTCGTTAGTCTTCGTTCGCGCTTCTCCGAATACTCTCTCCTTAGACTATTAATATACTATAAGACCGCTGGCCAGCGTGCCACCGAAAGGGGCAAAACATGTAGGACATGAATATTTCACTGCCACTTTTACACCCTAAAACGCTACAACGTACCATGTTTATGTGAAGTGACATTGCACTAATAGTTCACAATTTGTTTACAATAAGAATTGTTAACTTTTATATTAAAAAAAAACGCTGACAAAAAAGGCATTTTTGTCATACCTAAGTGCTGCCATATAAAAAACCGGCACGCGGGGTGAAACAGAAGATAGTGCATTCTATCTCGTTCTTTTACATTATATAGGAATAAGACCTTCTTTTTCTTGTGTGAATGAGACAAGTATATCCAGCGGTCTATAGTCTTCTTTGTCTAAGACTCTCTCTCTCTCTCTCTCTGTCTCGCTCACACTTCTGTTTAATTTCATTTCATGCATACTTACGTTCCATTCTTACATATGTATGTTTCTAAAGGTGCGTTAATAAAAAAAACAAATAGCACAATGAAATGATAAATTCTTTGATCCAATCTAGAGCACCGCGGCACAAACAAGATGTTTATCACAAAGAGAGCTGTCTTATGCAGCATGGAAAGGAAAAATGGGACGATTTCTAAAACTAGGGTATTTTATTAAAAAAGCGTTCTTTTCCGTTTAAACAATTTCTCAGCGAAATCTATTAACAAACTATTAGTGTACGCTCTATTATCCTTTAATTAAAGTAATTTCAAGAGAACGTTTTAAGAATTTCAGTTGAAAACAAGCTGTAACATGACTGCGTCGCGTGCAACAAGCCTTCGTAATTAAGGTCGCTTCGTTGCACTGAGATTAAGGCTTAACGAGCTTTGTACATGTTAGAGAAAGACTTTCAAATATAAACTAAGTAACAGTACGATAGTTACAAAGGTACGGTTACGGACAAAAATATTAAAATAATATAGTAATAGAGAGGTTAAATTTAAATATAAAAAGGTTTAAAGGTTTCGACCCATGATGGAGCCCATTAGCGCGTAGACTAGACTAGCCCGTATTTTGCGTGAATACACATATCTTACTTTAAATTAAATTTAAATATATATTTTTATATATTATAAATTTTAGAGCGTCGGTGGCTCAGGGGTTTTAGCTCTTGACTTGTAAACTGCAGGTCCCGAGTTCGAATCCCGGCATGTACCAATGTGTTTTTCGATTTTCGATTTTCATATGTGCATATTTACCGACGCTCTTAGGTGAAGGAAAACATCGTGATGCAACCTGCACATATCGGCGAAGAAATTCAAAGATATGTGTATTCACGCAAAATACGCGCTAGTCGTGGAGTTGCGGAAAATGGAGCCCATCATGGGTGGCATCTTAAATGAATTGTCGATTAATCAGTATTAACTGGACAACTATAGTCCACTGATGTCTGAACGGCTAGAGAGACTCTGCTTTTGCGCCAGCCCACGAGGTCAGATATCCTTGTTGTTCTCTAGATACGAGTCAACAGAGATGCGATCAGGGTGGCTACCCAAAGTACCTTTCGATTGGCGATATCGCTGATATCGATATACATTGGCTACGAAGCGATTCTATAGCGAACGTCAAAATTGTAAGATCTTGAAAATGATGTTCGATATTTCACACGTGACAAGGACATGACTTATCGAATGTCAATGACAGTTTCATATATTTTTGTTGATTCCATCAGCGATATCGCCAATAAAGAAGTATTTTGGTAGCCCCCTGATTCCGGTCTTTATACACTTAAATGTTATTGTAGGATACTGTTCGAAATAATTTCAACATTAAATATGACGTAGGTTTTCCCTTTGTTTCTGTATATTATACCTGTATTATTTTAACGCATGCAAATAAAAGTTTTGCATTCCGGTCACGCGCCGGTGCCGACGTAACGACACGCGGATAAAGTGGACAAGCCCTCGACTCTTTTATGAGGCGACGTTGCTATTTTTTAACGTAGAATAGGCGAATGTTACACAAACCGGTAACGTTATTGTAGCAGCGAGCTTTCGACCTCGACCTCGGCAGAATAAGCTTGTTAACATTAAGCTTTTAAGCTCCGCTTGACCTAACTAGATAAGTGGTAGACGTTGCGTAGCTTTTACGCAATACAATCAAGTAAATATATATATTTTTTATATTACAAAGTGGACCACCTGGATTCGTTGAAGAAGCGAAGCGACCAGTGCCCATAGACATCTGCAATTGCAGATGCGTTGCCTACCCTTAAACAGAGGAGGAGACACACAGCAAGAGGATAATACCTTTTCCCATGCGTCCCGTCTTCCGCCAAATCCACTTCTTCTTCCCGTCATTTCCTTATAAGAAAAAGCTAGAAATGGTAAATGGATTAAAATGATGCTTTTGGAACCACTCTTTTCAAAACGGAACACGGTATTGCTTCCATTTGACGCCTGTCTTCTGTATGGTCATGGCATTTCACCAAGACGAGCCGGCTCTACCACTGTTGAGTACTCGTAGCTCTAGTGTATTTAGTATTGCACCCGTGCGAAGCTGGGCCGAGTCGCTGGCACTTTATAAAATGGTATAGCGATAGTTATTGTAATTTGGTATCAGAATTGTCGATTCATTCGTCTGCTGCGTTAACACGATTATGCAATATGAGCTTTTAATTTTCGTGTTTACGCATAATTAAGTCGGCCATTGCTCGTAAATCTGTTACGCATTGTTATTTATATGCTTTAATGTTTGCGAAATGCGGCCGTTTGTATGTCCATACTATATTCGGACGAATTAATAAAATAACTTTAATTTAATTTGATTGCTAATATAATATTTGTTTATACAATCGAACTCGAATAAACGTTTAAGGGACCATGATATTTGTCTCGCTTATACAGGTTTCTCCCTATTCCGAGTTTCTCGTTTAAAAAAAAGGTTAAAGGTTTCGACCCATGACGGGCTCCATTTTCCGCATCTCCACGACTAGAGCGTATTTTGCGTGAATTCACATATCTTTGAATTTCTTCGCTGATATGTGCAGGTTACATCACGATGTTTTCCTTCACCTAAGAGTTTCTCGTTTATGGAGGTAGCTCGTCGGAACCAGATAATGACTCTCGCTTATAGAAGTTTCTCGGTTATCCAGGTTGGACTGTATTTAATAGCTAATCTTTTCTGTCGCTCGCGACTGTCTGCGCGGAATAAAAAAGTAGTTATTGGGCTAAGTGTTATTCCTAAGACTATGTTTTCTATCTGTGCAGAAATTGATGAACCTTACCTTCTAAGAAATATCTATCTATACATCCAAAACGCACTTAAAATATAAATTATAATTAATTACGTACTTAATATTAATTTTTTTAATAATTTTATTTCAAAATATCAAAGTAATATGCCAATTAAAAAAATAAACATGAAATGTACGTAGGTTTCCATCAAATTAGAGTTGAAGTGTCCGTGGAGTGGCAGCGTGGAGTGGTGGCATTTGGTGCATTGCCACACGTAACGAGCTAGACTTACTAATGGAAGCACCATTGGCTACTGCGAAACATTTTTATTATTAATTTTTAGATTGACATAATTATATCTATATCTATACTAATATTATAAAGAGAGAAACTTTGTATTTTTGTTTGTATTGAAATAACTCAAGAACTACTGGACCGATTTCAGAAATATAACAGAAAATAAACAATCTGAAATGTAGTCCAAAACACTTTTTCTTTGTATTATTAATTTTGCATACTACCATGTTTTGAAATTATACTAATATTATACTTGATTGGTATTCATTGAGTATTGCATGTTCATACAACAAACTTTAGTTATAACGCGAGCTCAGCGCATAACATATCAACTATGTGCTGATGGAATCGATGCTAATATACAATACTTAACATAATAACAAAATAACATTTACTTTCAATAATAATTTAGTAGGATAACGGCCGTAGTCACAAACAATCCCTAAATGTTAGGTAACCCTTAATGCATTTTAAATGTCACCTAACACTATTTTCGTTTGCACCAACAGTTATATGTCACTTTAAACCGCAAGGGATCCGTTAGAGTTAAGGAGACGCAAGCAAAAAGACACATAACTAAAAGTACTTTAGGGGTTGGTTGGTGAAAACGGGCATAATCCATATAAAGTGTTAAAGAAATCTGCAAAGGTGAGAAAGGTTTAACTACAACAACAACAACATCACGCCCGTAATCCAGAGTTGTAGGTAGAGACAACGGACCTCCATTTAACTCGATCCTGACTCACCTCTCACGCTTCTTCTACATTCATACATCTACGCATACACATTTAATATAATCTATTTGGGAACTATTCTTGTTTGTAGTAAATTATTAGAACAGAGTTCTAGTAGCATCGCCAAACTAAATAACATAGTTCACGATTAGATCTTTCAAAAGTTGATAATAAATTAGGCATGCGAGTTTGGCAGAGATAAAACTTTCCGATGCCAAAGTTTCGAAAGGTTGGAATGTGCACATTTTAAGCGCCTATAGAAATATGAAAAGATTTGTATTTTCGTTTGTAACAATTAAAACTAATCGGCTGATTTCATAAATTCTTCTGCTAATACGTCCCCACTGAGGGCCTCGGAGCCGAGCCTAAGTGGTGACTAGGCCAGAGTAAATCACGCTGGCCCAATGCGGGTTGACTTCACACATATCTTTAAATTCGTACACAGATATGTGCATATTGCATTAGGATGTTTTTCTTTACTGTAAAACATAGGAGTTACTCATTTAGAGTAATATAGTTTATTTTTGAAAAAGTATTTTTTAATTCGGCGAAGTCCGTCGCGAGGAAAAGCTAGTAGAAATTATGCAGAGCTCATGTTTACAGTCGACTACAGATAGTTCACATATAAGTGTGTTCCAGATGTAACAATTTGCTCACGTGTTCTGGCGATGTTCCAGCAGGTTACAGAGCAGGTTACAGCTGAATAACTACAATAAATCTCTTTATCTCGTGTAAACAGATTTAAGCTGGTACGTTCGGAACTTGAAACTCATAAATGTTTTAAAGTAGCTATTGAATCTTGTTGATCATTTTAGTATGTGAATCAGCTAGCGCAAATCGAGTGTCGTCATCGTATCAGACATCTACAGCGCCCCTATCGGACGTAAAGTACATCAACTAAGTATATACTTTGACTGGCTCGCCCGGTGAAATACCACGACCATAAGACAGGCATGAAATGGAAGCACTTCCGTGTTTCGTCTGATGAGTGTGGTGCCGGAGACCTAATTTTATTCCACTTTCCCTTCCGATCCTTTTATCATAAGGCAATGATGGGATAGGGTAAGTGGATATGGCAAGGTAGGGGACGTATAGGAAGAGGAATTATCTCTTGCTATGCGTCTCCTCCGCAGATTAAGGGTAGGCAACGCATCTGCAATTAAAGAAGTCTATGGGCAGCGAGCACTTTATAATATAAAAAAATGCTAACGAATTTCGTGTTAGACCAACTGTAACTGCCACAATTAGAATTGTTAAACACGTATGTGAATATTAACAAGGAGAAAACACTAAGGTTTTTCTTAATTTCCAAACCGCTACGACTTAGGGTCCTTCAAGAAGCGAGCTTATCACCTCCTCAAAGGCCGGCAACGCATCTGTGGTTCCTCTGGTATTGCAGATGTCCATGGGCGTCGATGATCACCTTGGTGTTCCCGCTGCTCGTTTGCCCCCCTTTCTTATAAAAAAAAAACCTTCACTAATTTAATGAACGATAATTGATTTGTTCAAATATGTAGTACTATTAAATTTTGTGCTATTTCACTTGAAAGGTATTTTAATTAAAATTCTTAGCAATTCCGTTTCATTTTACAAGATACGGTGAATCTCATTTTATAACGTTGAATTGCAAATTTTATTTGATCCCGCAAGCCTTTGATTCTTCGACGAATTTGGTTGAACTTAGTTTGTTAACAATTTGAATTCGCTAAAACTTTTACTAAGAAAAAGTTGTGACAATCCTTACCAATATTCAGTACTACAGTTCGCTAAGTGACTCCAGTTAACTTAGTTTATATTTTAAGTTAAATTTTTCCAAAGTTCAATATCAAGTGATTGTAACGTTGTGAGACTTTTTGTTACAAAAGTTCAAGAAATATTTACGCACGTAGGAAGGGAAGGGAGCAAAAAGAGATCGTGGAATATAATTGAAATTAATCGTAAAAATAATATTCGTTTTCGAATTTATTCTAAAGTTAATGAATAAAATGGTGTGGTATGATGCAATTATCATTTAACTTACCAATGACCTATATAAAAGGACTATGTACTCGTATAATACATAGAAATTTGTGCCTTTTACATTTACGCCATTTTAGCACTAAAGGTAGCGATGTATGGATTCAATCTATACTATTATTATAAAGAGAGAAACTTCATATTTTTGTATTATTGTTTGTATTTAAATAACTCAAGAACTACTGGGCCGATTTCAAAAATTCTTACACCATTAGAAAGCTACATTATCCTTGAGTAACATAGGCTATATTATTTAATTCCATGCAGACGAAGTCGCGCACAACAGCTAGTCTAATAATATAGACAGAATTCTATAATATAACATCAACATGCGTCTATAATGACCATAGCATAAGTTATTATTTCCTAGCAACAACCTATCCATTTATAAGATCAGTGTAAATTATATTGTAGTTCTAATACAAAGTCTACGTCCGAAGAATATTTCAAAGTCAATCACTGTTATTGGGGATCGTGTCTTATCGCCGTCACTGCAATGCAGAAACATTGTCATCCGTTACTGCTGTCGACATTGTTGCAAAACATTGAAATATCTTCGTTCATTCTTTAAAAAAAAAAACAGTAATATTACTAACTGTACTTATCTATACTTATACAGGGTGTCCCAAAATTCAACGATAAGCCAGTGCCAGTGCATCACCAGATCGGTACCTGCATAGGGAAAATTAATAAAAAAAATCTAACTCTTTTAGTTTAAAAGTTATGTTAACTTATTTGAATTTAATTGCTCTTTGATACCCGACCCCATTCAAATACCCACTGTCTCTTGAGCTATAAAGATATCCCTGCTTTTTTATTTGTAATGGGTAGCTTACTAACATAGCTAATAGTTGCAGTTGAAAACGGGACCTAAATACCTGTAGTTTAAGTACAAAAAAATAATTACTTTAACTGTTTGCTTGAAATTTTCGAATATTTTAACTTTTCATCAACTTTGTCATGCTACTGTGAAAAATAAATGTATGGAGGGTACCGTGGCATGTTGTTACAAAAGTTGGCGCATCTCATCAAGATTCTAAAATGGTACAATGTTATGGTAGAAACATGTAAAAACCCTGTTAATATTTTTTTCAAGTACTGAAAAGGATTATTTTGCATAGTTTCAAAGAACTTTACTAAGTGTTTAAACAAGTTTTAAGTTACAGATTTGTTTATAATTACCTTTATTTACACGTTTTGAGGTACGAGCGTATTAGAAACCTTCTATTAATAAGTCGGAGTGCAACATCATCATCACCATCACAATCACAGTAGAGAAGAAACAAAAACTAATTATTTCGATTAAATTCTGTCTAGTTGGTGGTGGTGATGCTCATGATGGTTTAAATGAAACTCATGATTGTTATTTTATTTAATTAAAGTTAAGAAATAAAGTACCCCAGGGGGTCCACTTATTATGACGTCACTACCTGTTTCACTCCGACTTATCAATAGTATCTAACACGCTCGTACCTCAAAACGTGTAAATAAAGGTAATTATACACGAATTTGTAACTTAAAACACTTGTTTGAACACTTAGTAAAGTTCTTTGAAACTATGCAAAATAATCCTTTTCAGTACTTGAAAAAAATATTAACAGGGTTCTTGCATGTTTCTACCATAACATTGTACCATTTTAGAATCTTGATGAGATGCGCCAACTTTTGTAACAACATGCCACGGTACCCTCCATACATTTATTTTTCACGGTAGCATGACAAAGTTGATGAAAAGTTAAAATATTCGAAAATTTTAAGCAAACAGTTAAAGTAATTATTTTTTTGTTCCTAAACTACAGATATTTAGGTACCGTTTTCAACTGCGATTATTAGCTATGTTACTAAGCTACCCATTACAAGTAAAAAAGCAGGGATATCTTTATAGCTCAAGAGACAGTGGGTATTTGAATGGGGTCGGGTATCAAAGAGCAATTAAATTCAAATAAGTTAACATAACTTTTAAACTAAAAGAGTTAGATTTTTTTTATTAATTTTCCCTATGCAGGTACCGATCTGGTGATGCACTGGCACTGGCTTATCGTTGAATTTTGGGACACCCTGTATATCGCCAAATTTTTTTAATTGATTGTAAGCTACATGATCCTCGAGTATCATAAGCTATATTTTTTAATTCCGCGCGGACGAAGTTGCGAGCAACGGCTAGTATAGAATATAATTAAAGAATCGCAGTTAGTGAAATTCTTTGAGGTAGAACTCCTTAGTTGCGAGAATTTTTTTTTTAAATTACGGACTTTTGTCATACAAAAATATTTATTAAAAGGACTAGAAATTCACACTTTACTAACAAGAAAGAAAAAAATGGCACTGGCTATGCGCTAAAAATAAATACACTTTATCATATAAATCCTAGTTAGTACTCTATTATTTCTTATCTTAGGACATCTAAAATAAATCTAGCAACACGTAACAGAACGTGTGAATATTTTATTTAATTTCACGAACTGCAATTTAGCACCGAAGGTAGGTTTCACATTTTTCTTGCATACAAAATGAATTTCCTCAGCACGTTGCTGATAAAATAGACTAAGGACGTGATTGAAATACAAAAGTAACGCTCCGTTGAACAGATCGACTTGATTTACATGTTCGTTCGCTCGCTTTATAGCGCCTTTATGATGTTTCAAACTGGCTGACTCCTTAAATGTATATCGTTAGACTGCATTACAACGATTATATATATACGAGTATATAGGTATATATTTTTATATTATAAAGTGGCAAACGAGCAAGCGGCCACCTGGATTGCTGAAATAGCAAAGCGACCGCTGCCCATAGACATCTGCAATTGCAGATGCATTGCCTACCCTTAATCTACTGAGGAGGCAAGAGCAAGAGTATAATTCCTCTTCCTATACGTCCCCTCCCCCGCCAAATCCACTTCCCCTTCCCATCATTACCTTATAAGAAAAGGATATGAAGGGAAAGTGGTCTAAAATTAGGCCTCCGGCACCGCACTCACGGGACTAAACACGGAATAGCTTCCATTTGACGCCTGTCTTTTGCGTGGTCGTTGTATTTCACCGGGCGAGCCGGACAATTCGTGCGAAGATGTTGATGCGGGCTCTACAATCTCGTAAAATGAGTAGTTTGGTGGGACTTTAAGAGTTCCTTTATATCTGGATATCAGACGTGTAACTTTTTTTATCAAACCAACATTGGTTCATAACACAGTAAAAATCATTAACATAATATTCTTACTCCCTTCCGAATATTATTAGAATGCCTTTAATAAAGTAACAATAAAAAAATACGTATTTTTTTCATGTAGAATATGTATTTCGGATACCTTTTTAGAATAACATGAAAATTGGTGCTGTACCCGGACCCGGTGTGGTCACGTGATGCATCCCCATACGTGTTCGGAAAACAAAACATTAGGCAAATACCTTTTATGAATAAAATATTCTGTGGCGATGCCATAATGTTATCGTGAAATGGGTCGCTTAAACACCTCCCCGACATTACAAGAAAGATATAATATACATTATTATATACATTATTGAGTTGGATATGTATTTTATTATCGTTTTATTTTCCCATAGCTTTATTATGCCTAAAACATACGAGTAAACTGTGTGTGAATAACATATTACAAAAATAATAAAACGTCCTACTAAATGATTATTCGAGACACTTTTACGCTAGTAGTAGTAGTCCGTACTATGATGGGCTCCATTTTCCGCAATTCAACGACTAGCGCGTATTTTGCGTGACTTCACACATATCTTTGAATTACTCCGATATGTGCAGACATCACGTTGTTTTTCTTCACCTAAGAGCGTCGGGTAAATATGTACATATGAAAATCGAAAAACACATTAATAATGGCGGGATTTGATCCTGGGACCTGCAGATTACAAGTCAAGAGCTAAACCCCTCTTACAAACGCTCTTTTACGCTAAGAAATTCTGTAATTTCTTTTAATATTAAACTTATATAACTGAAGGAACTATAAATCAGCCGCGTGACTTAAACTTAATTACGTTAATGCTTTTGAGATTGTACACGTGTTATAAAGCTACGAAACCTGATAATTTGTCACTCAGAGTGTCGTCTTTTATACTGAGGGGACTATCCAAAGTACTCTTCGATTGGCGATTTCGCCGATGGAATCGGAAAAAATGTACAGAACTGACAACGGCGTTCGATATTTCACACGTAACAATCACATGTTTAATCGAATGTCAATGTCAGTTTCACATAACAGATATCGCTAATAGAAAAATACTTTGGGTAATCTCTCAGGGGGCCTACCCAAAATCCTTTTCGATTGACGATATCCCAGATGGAATCGGAAAAAAATTATAAAACTGACATTCGACAAGTCATGTGATTGTTACGTATGGAATATCGAACGCCATTGTCAGTTTCATACATTTTTGGCGTTCTCTATAAAATCGCTTCGTAGCGAATGTACATTGGGTAACTCCCCAAAGCTCTGTTATAATACACAAATTTCGAATTTATAATTTTTAATATTACCCGTAAAAGTATAAAGTTCTAATGTCTTTTGTCGTAGCACTTGCAGTAAGGGGTTATACGAAAACAACGTTACTGTAGCATTGGTGCTACAGGTTTCGTAGCTACGTAGCTGTGCTACGGACTGTAGCACTCTTATTACTAAAGTCAGTCAAGGGATTCCAAAATGCCTTTACGTAGCAAAGCATCGGTTAATTAGCAACTTTTGAAGCTATCCAAATTCACCAGCGTGTTTAACAGTGTCACGTACTTGCTTTACTTTTGTATGTCACACTCACAAGAGATTGGATTTGTTATTTGCCTGAACCAAATTGTATTTAGCAAAGAACTTACATTTCCCGTACTTGATGATGTTATTTTGATATATTTCATAATTATTGTATGTCCATACATGTCCTTGATACTAGTGTTAAAAGAATATATGTTTATCTATGCTAATATTATATTTAAATAACTCAAGAACTACTTGGCCGATTTCAAAAAATCTTTCACCATTAGAGAGCTACATTATTCCCGAGTAACATAGGCTATATTATTTAATTCCACGCGGACGAAGTCGCAGGCAACAGCTAGTAATTAATAATTTTAATTGTAATAATTTTGTTAATCGGTGTAATATTTATAGGTAAGGAATATTAATAATTTCTAATTTACGAGTCCAAATTATATTAATTATTAATTTGTTATTTCAATTAGACTTTTCTGAGAAGTAATAACGAGGATTTCTAAGAATAATCATGAAATCTTGTAATTTCAGTTCGGTTCATTAAATTGGGATCAAAGAGATAATCTTGAATTGACATAATCCTCAGGTTTTGTTTTGCTCTATGATATTAAAATGTTTGTTATTGACAAGTATAAAATTATGTAAGTAAAAATATTCAAAACTCCGATAAGAAGATATTTATAATAAAAACAACAAAAACAAAAGGTACACACAATTTTGTTTTAACTTAGCTGATAATATTTTAATTTGATATATTAACATATTTATTTAAAAAAGTAAACGTCAGTATCACCACAAAAGGGCTGACGTTAGTACCAAAGCGTTAAATATGCTTACTAACATTTAAGTTGCCTGGTTGGTTCAGAGGTTGAGATAAAAGCTCGCTTTAAGCTTAAAAGATTCTCTCAATGCTCAACTTTATACCTGACTCAACAGTTTGTACTTCGCAGCGTACTTTACGTTGAGTTGCGACATATTTTATTAATAAAATTAAAGAATTAAAATGCAAAATAAAGTAAGGCTAAAGTAAGAAAAATAATGCTTTGATAGAGTCCCATATAAATGATTTAATTATGGTTTTGTTGAAATACGTAGGGCTTTGTTGATGTGGGCTAGTTATATGGCTTTTTAACCGACTTCCAACAGAAGGAGGTTATCAAGTTAATGAGTTTTTTATATATGTACAAGAATAACGCAGCGAGTTCTGGTCCGATTTACTTGATATTTTGTTTGATTCAAAATAGATGCCATTTGGACCCATTTTTACATAAAAACTATTCAATAGTTATTTGCGTTAATCTTTACCCTACCGCTTCAGTATACCGAGTTCGCGCAAAAAAACGAGATTTTGCTTAAGACTGTTTTTGCGTGACATCGATCTAATAAGGCCTAAGAGTAATAAACATAAAAATAAGCTTTATTTTGCTTCCTAGTTATATTTATTATTATTTTAATCAGTCCTTTAATACCTAAAGTTTTACATAATACTATAATCTATATTCTATACCCAAGTATATCTTGTTCTATAAATAACTAATGTGGTGTTGTGATATCACTTAATGACTTGTAAACATTTCCTCATTAACAACGGGAAGTCACGTTTACTTTGTTACCGGCCGCCGCGTCTGTACACAGGATATATTACCTATACAACCCTATATACAAGTAGTTTAATGAAGCCTCTGGTGGTTCCGTGTACTGCGTAAATATAGCTCTAGTTAGGAAATGATTAATATATTATGTATGTGAAAGGAAATAAAAGAACTATATTAATTTATAAATAAGGGTTTAACGGCCATTTTTACCAGCAATCCCTAAATTTGTGGTAACCTTAACACATTTTAAATGTCACTTAACACTACTTTCGTTTTCACCAACAGTTAAGTGTCACTTTAGACCGCAAGGGATCCCCTTGATTTAGGGAGACCCTTAAGCACAGTGACACCTATCTAAAACTACTTTAGGGGTTGGTTGGTGAAAACGGGCATAATTCACGTAAAGTCTAGTGTAAGCACATTTAATTGGTTTTCATTTACCCTATGGGTCATTAGACCGAATATGCGCAAAAACGGACATTTTGCTTTTTTTAAAATCATAAAGTAGCAAACGAACAAACGGCCTGGATTCGCTGAAATAGCGAAGCGACCGCTGCCCATAGACATCTGCAATTGCAGTTGCTTTGCCTATCCTAAATTTATGTAGTAGGAGACGAACAACAAGAGGATAATTCTTTCTCCTATGCGACCCCTTCCCGCCAAATCCACTTCCCTTTCCTATCATTTACTTATAAGAAAAGGACAACAGAATTTTTTTATTTGGAAATGATGTAGTTTTGTTTGAATTTTTTTTATATAATTATCGCATTACTAAAAATGTCACGTGATTATGTACTTTGTATTTTATTAAAATAATAAAAGCTTTATTATTATTTAAACTATTAAACGTTAAGTTTTAATTGCACAGTTCTCAGTTTTGTCTATACAAATCAGTTTTAACCGCGCAGTTGAACTGTACAGTTAAAACTGAGCGCCTGTAGTCTGCATTTACGTAATTCGTGATTACAGATAATAAGATATTCGGGACAGGTCCCCTCGTAATAATTCAGATTGCAAATTATTCAATCACACGCATTGAAAAGCGCTAACGAATGAACGGTTAATTTTGTATCGTAAATTTTCCGTCCGCGTGTTGTCATGCAGATAAACCAACGTTGATTGATTGATAAATGTGATCAAATACCTAATTACTAGCTATTGCTAATTAAAAAATGTAGCCTATGCGACTCGGGGATAATGTAGCTTTCTATGAGTGAAAGAATTTTTAAAATCGGCCCAGTAGTTCTTGAGTTATTTCAATACATACAAAAATACAGAAATTCAAAAATACAACGTTTCTCTCTTTATAATATTAGTATAGATTTGATATAACGTAGAAATGGCTACCCAAAGTATCTTTCGATTGGCGATATCGCTGCTGCAATCGACAAAAATGTATGAAACTGATAATGCCATTGATGAAGTCATGTGCTTGTCACGTGTGAGATATCGAACGTTATTGTCAGTTTCATACATTTTTGACGTTCGCTATAGAATCGCTAATATTCCATAATATAATAAGCCCATAGGGGGTTACCCAAGGTCCATTCGCTACGAAGCAATTCTATAGCGAACGTCAAAAATGTATGGATCTGACAATGGCGTTCGATATCTAACTCGTGACAAGCACATGACTTATCGAATGTCTTTGTAAGTTTTATCCATTTTTGTCGATTCCATCAGCGATATCGCCAATCGAAAAGTACTTTAGTAAGCTACCCTGAATCGTAAACTGTCCACTAACTCACTAAAGCTCGAAGTTGATAAGAAATCAAGAAGTGGAGCGAGTTAAAGGTATTACGCCAATTTGCAATTCAGCAGTCTTCGGTCGGAGGCCATTTTTGTACGTTATATAAGATTTATTTTGATCTAAGTTAATACTTTCATTTTCTTGCTGCTCCAAATTGAATTATTAAAAGATTTATTGGTAGTTTTATTTGTATTTTTAACTCACACTAGCTGTTACTAGCGACTTCGTCCGTTAGGAATTGAAAAATATGACCTACTCGATGATAACGTAGCTTTCTAATGGTGAAAAAATGTTTAATACCAGCTAAGTAGAGCGTCAATGGGTTTAGCTCTTGACTTGTAAATTGCGGGTCCCGAGTTCGAATCCCACCATGTACCAATGTGTTTTTCGATTTCAGATTTTCATATGTACATATTTATCCGACGCTCTTAGGTGAAGGAAAACATCGTGATGCCTGCACATATCGGCGAAGAAATTCAAAGATATGTGTATTCACGCAAAATACTCGCTAGTCGTGGAGTTGCGGAAAATGGAGCCCATTATGGTTCGAAACCTTTGACCTTACCAGCCAAGTAGTTTGTGAGTCATTTCAATAGATACATAAATACAAATCTTTCTTCTGTATAATATTAGTATAGAAAAATATACAAAAGGCTACGAGAAGGATGATAAATAGTTTACAATGATATTCGTATTGTCTGTTCTAGAATCGTTGCACGCGTTGGTGCATATCGAAATGTTGGAATATTTTCCCTCGGGAACGTAAGCGTAAACACGAGATATGCATAATTCAAGCAACCAGCATTAACATCATGCCTGTATAGATATGGTTGGAGAAGTATTCTTCAATAAGTAGTTAAAATCAGGTGTTTCCAAAAGAATGCGTTATGGAATTAAGTTCAATCAAAGCATACTATTATACTTCATATTGACTATAATATTATGTATTTTTATAATATTACCTGTTGTGCGCGACTTCGTCCGCGTTTAATTAAATAATAGCCTTTGTTACTCGGCGATAACGTAGCTTTCTAATGGTGAAAGAATTTTTGAAATCGGCTAAGTAGTTTTTGAGTTATTTCAATACAAACAAAAATATAAAAATGCAAAGTTTCTCTCTATATAATATTAGTATAGATATAGATATGCAACTAATAATACTAATATTATAAAGAGGAAGTTTGTATTGAAATAACTTAATAACTATAGAGTTAATTACGATTTTTTGTCACCCTTACAAAGCTACATTATCACTGAGTAACATATAGGCTTTATTTTTTAATTCCCTGTGGACGAATCACGTGCAAACGTTAGTATTCAAATAAAGCTTTAATACTTTTTAGCAGCACATTTAACTTTATGTTCACCATTATTAAATTCGGTATTACAAAGAGTAAAAAGGTGAATTGCCTCAAGTTACACTTGAGAGAGTACATCTAAACAGAGCGCGAGGATATGAAATGGCTCTGTTGAATTTTCACACGTGGCAGTGGGTAATAAAGAGAACTCTTCGCGTAATATCTCCTTGTGTATTACTCATTTCATGGCCTTTTATTACATTTGTTTTATGTTTTCTTTCATTGACATATTAAAATATAGTCGAAATTTTTTTTAATAGTCAGGAAATGCATTAACGCACCCCTACGCCTGTGCAATGGCGTAGGGAGTGTGGGACTCGCCGGCCACAGAAGGTGACCGGAATACCCACTTAAACCTAACGGTCCTCAAATGTATTACGGCGGGGTCGCGGGCACTGCGTTTCGTCCGGGACAATATAGTAGAACCTGGAGAACCTTGTCTCGCTTACAGAGTTTTCTCTCTAATCAGGTTTTTCGCATATGAAGGCTCTCCGTCGGGACAAGAAAATTATTCTCAATTATAGCGGTTTGCCTGTATACAGTTAATGTATTTGATTTACAAGAAAACCGTTGTGATTACATTCGGGTTATTTTTGACACAATTTTAAAACCACAGTATTAAAGGTGTGTTTACACTGCTACATTTTGTTGTAGTTAAATTTCGCTAATGGAAACGGACTGTAAAACATTTTTTCGTCAGTGATACATGTAAAGCTTGTCAAGTGTAAATCAATATGTCAGTAGCGGTGATAAATTTACGTACATCCAACGCGAGGCGCAGCTGACATCCTTAATTAAATGATGTTATGGAGTTTGGACTGTACAGTTAACCTATTTTATTATTAGAAAATCTTCCTTCCTCGATTTTCATATGTACATATTTACCCGACGCTTTTAGGTGAAGGAAAACATCGTGATATCTGCATATATCAGGGAAGAAATTCAAAGATATGTGTAAAGTCATTCAAAATACGCACTAGTCGTAGAGTTGTGGAAAATGGAGCCCATGATGGGTCGAACATCACCGTATCTTCCTTCTTGTCATATAAAACTAGACTCTATCTTTGTTTGATGCTCTTTTTAATAAAGATTAAATATTTTTTAACTAGAGGCGTTAGAAGAAACTTTAACATCGTAGTATTATTTTACAATTGAAGTAACTAAATAATGTTCAAATGCCTTTCAATATGTAAGAGCGTCTCACACGTTAAGTCCACGCTTAAACTGCTTTAACGGCGAAGTGCTTGAGTGGCATTTGAACATAGGGCCGCAGAGTTATTAAAAAAGGTAAGTAAGTAAGTAAGTCTTTGATTTTTTTCGCCGATAGAGCTGGTTGCATCACGATGTTTTCCTTCACCGTAAGAGCGAGTAAATAGGTACATATGAAAATCGAAAAACACATTGGTTTGGCGGGATTCGAACTCAGGACTTGCAGTATACAAGTCAAGTGCTAAACCCCTGAGCCACCGATGCTTTCCGAGTTATTAAATATCGAGTAGATAAAATTGTTATTTAATTAGCGGTCGCAGCTGCGCCTTGCGGCTTTAAATTTGTGAATTTATTACACGTTACTGACACGTTGATACACGGCCGGGCGGCGGACGCGTTTCAATAGCCCATCTGAAAAACCGCCGCACGCACGGAAATATGGAGATGGATAGGGTACTGTTTTTCAACTTTATTTATAGCTTCTGTGGTAAGGTTTTGAATAACATCGCCAAAAATCATATATTGATAGGCAATTTGTATTAATAACTAGATGTTGTTCGCGACTGCGTCTGCATGAAAATAAAAAATAGCCTATATTACTCAGGGATAATGTAGCTTTCTAATGGTGAAAGAATTTTTGAAATCGGCTCAGTAGTTCTTGAGTTATTTCAATACATACAAAATATAAAGTTTATTTCTTTATAATATTAGTATAGACAATAAACCAACGGAAGTACTCCTAGTGACGATCAATTAACTAACGATCATTATTTCTGTACTTAATAATGGTTTTTGAACACTTTAATAATCTTGGTCCTTTGAGCCGGATGTTTTGAACCACTTTTTCTAACTTTTAACTATGATAACCACGTAATATAACAATATAAGTTTAGCTACAAATCTGATGCTTGTATCTTAAAGTATTAGAAAGTTGCTTTAAAAATAAATCTGAACATTAATTATCAAGGATTTGTTAACGTATATGTCAAATACATACAAACGTTTGTTGGTTTTAGGTGATATTAAATTAGTATGTCAACGGATGCACGTTGCATTTGTAATATTGGTTTGTGCGACCGCAACAATGACAAGTTGATTTAGTCGTGTAAATAGCTCATGTATTTTAATTACTTTTACATTAGTATGCCATTTCGTTATTAAATTTTAGTTTGGATAGTTTATGTATTGTGTTTGAATAAGCAACATTTGACATTCGTCAAATTCAAAGTTCAAATATGCCTGCCCACTATTAACCTTTTTTTTTAACCTTCAGGAAATGCATTTATGCAACTCTACGCCGGGCGTGCAATGGCGTAGAGAGTGTGAGACTCGCCGGCCACAGAAGGTGACCGTAACACCCACTTAAACCTGACGGCCCTCACACGTATTACGGCGGGGTCGTGGGCAACTATTAACCTCAAACAAACAAATGATCTGTCAGCCTGTATGATGTGAATGTTTTTTAACGTCGGTATTGGCGCGTTAACGCGTTATTACGAATATTTTAAAATCAACCTTGTTTCGTTCGTCCAGCGCTTAAAATGCAACACGGATTGTGATTAAAAACCGCCTCCGTCTGAACAGCTACATGGAAGTATATTTGTTCTATCTCAAAGCTTTTTTAGCGCGCGTTGAAAAAGCGCCCGTGTGAATACGGACTAAGATTGTAAGTGCTTAATTTCAGATTTGTTTCAGTATTCTGCCGCAAATAAATTACAGGATTTTTTTACTAACTTTGTGTCTGTTGTTTTTTTAGCATATGTGACTTTAAAAAAATCGCTAAAATCGTTGTGAGTAAATTTTAAAAGGAAATGGTGAATAGCTATTTTTCCTTTTGCTAAAATATCTAAATTCCAAGTTAAGAGAAACGCGAAAAAGTGCATTTTTTACAGCAACATCCAGTAACGATGTCATAAACATCATATTACTTTTACCAGCGAAATATTTTCAAAAAATCTCAAATAGAGAATCTGGTTTGTAGATTTAAACCAACTTGTCACAAAACATTTTATTTTATATTTATATCCACAACAATAGTTTATTTGATTTCTCTTTTCTACTATTATTTTAACCTAACATAACCTAATTAAAAAAAAATCTAATACCAGCTATTTGTACATTCCGAAATTTTAAAATTGATAAATCAGTTGATTGTTGTACTCATATAACCCTACTCTATGTAATGTAGAGTAACTTAGTACAACACTATTATGTGAAATAACAATTTTATTTAGCAGTATAACAGCGCGGACACTGAGGTGTAATTTTACAGAACATAAAACACGACTCTCCTTCCCTTTCATAGTTTTAACGGCTAATTGCCTGACTCTACCTCTAGCTCCTTGAAAAATCTTAACATAGAATTCTATTTTAATTTTATACACTTTTTTCTAGGACAAGAACTTATTTCCTTCTTAAAAGCGTTAGGTTAACCATTTGATCTGATTGTTTTATTAATTTACTAGCTGTTGTTCGCGTGGAATTAAATTAACCTATGTTACTAGTTATTTCAATACATACGAAAATGCAAAAACAGAAATCTTTTCTCTTTATAATATTAGTATAGATAAAAAAAATGCAAATTAATAAACTATTTTATGAGAATAATTTCAATTAAATTCAATCGCACAATTAAAACTTGATTAATCAATGTTATTTTTAAATAAGTTGGTAAGCGTGTAAAGCTTTCGTAACGTGAGTGACGTAAAAGAGGGTAGTTTTTACAAAGGCCGGCCGATGGCGGTTTTGTGTCGTGTAATGATTTTTCATGAAGCTTCGCGTTTATGGTATATTTAATTTACTATCATTTTTTAACAGATTTCCAACAGAAGATTATAAACACAAGTGTATGTGTATTTTTCTATATATATAAAAGAGTAAACTGACTCAACTATCAACGCACAGCCTAAACTACTGGGTCTAGAGACTTGAAATTTTGCATAGGGGTTTCTGTTACTACGTAACCGAGCACTAAGAAAGGATTTTACGAAATTCAACCCCTAAGGGTCCGAAAGGGGGGTCCAAAGTTTGTATGGAGAAAAATTATTCCTTTGTCAGAGTTGCATGAAAATTGGAATGACTGCTCTTTAGCATAAATAAATAAGTTCGACATTCAAGAATTTTACAAATTTTTACTTTGGGGGGCAAAAAAGGGGGGGTAAAAGTGCGAATCTAACAAAAA
>QDHC01001686.1:1892-80683 GCA_013186455.1 Papilio dardanus tibullus | reverse complement strand
TTAAAATAAGATGAAAAACTTTGTTTGAACTCTAAACTTCAAGCGAACGAAGTCGCTGGCGACCGCTAGTATATTATAAAGTAACAAACGAGCGGCCACCTGGATTTGCAGAAATAGCAAAGCGACCGCTACCCATAGACATCTTTAATTGCAGATACGTTGCCTACCCTTCATCTATGGAGGAGAAGACGCACATCAAGAGGATGATACCTCTTCCTACACGTCCTCTCCCCAGCTATATCTACTTCCCGTTCCCATAATTTGCTTATAAGAAAAGGATACGAAGGGAAAGTGGACAAAATTAGGCCTCCGGCACTACACTCGACAGACGCAACACGGAAATGCTTCCATTTCACCCCTGTCTTCTATGTGGTCGTGGTATTTCACCGGGCGAGCCGGCCAATTCGTGCGAAGATGTTAAAGCGGGCTCTACCACTGTTCCAGTGTTTTAAATTCGTTTCCATAAAATCCCTGTGGCACCTTGGCTTCTGTACTGCACTCTAATTAAAAGCTCACTTTTATAAAACTTTGTATGACTAAATTCCATTTAGCACATGCACGTAACGCGAGTTTGGTTGCAAGTTCCTTCGTTCCGTGGCGTACAACACGAGTTGCAACTTTTAAGCAACTTTAAAATTAACTTTGTAATTTGTTCATGTATTTAATATTGTATAATGTAAGGTAATTGAAAAGTTTAATGTATGATTTTGTTATTATTCAAGTATTAACTGTATACTCATATTATAAAGAGAGAAACTTTGTATTTTTTATAAGAGAAAGGGCAAACGAGCGGTTGGAACACTGAGGTGGTCAACGACGCCCATGAACATTCCCAACACTAGAGGAACTGCAAATAGAGATACGCTCGCTTCTTGAAAGACCCTAATTCGTACTGGTTCGTATTTTTGTATAAATTGAAATAACTCAAGAGCTACTAATCCTATTTCGAAAATACTTTCACTATTTGAAAGCTACATTATCCCCTAGTAACATAGGCTATATTTTTTAAATTCTCGCGGACGAAGTCGCGAACAACAGCTAGTTAAATCATTATAAAGTTCAGATTAAAATCAGTTTCTTTTCATTAACCGAATTGTTACAGATTATCAATTTATTTCACTAAAATATTCAATAAACTTTGAATAAAATATATTAATTTTTTTAATATACGTATGTCAATTAAGTTTTTATTATTTGTAATAAAAAATTGTAAAATGTATGACAGAGATGGAACACTATCAGATTATTGTTTTCAATCCCTGGCTGAATTGAAAATGTTGAAAATAAACTTTTAAATAAGGATTGCAATTAAGTTAATGTGTTTTGATAAAAATCTTGTATTTGTAATACTTCAAAGAGATACGTTTTAAAATAAGATTTAAATCCTTTTAAAGTGACATAAAATATAAAGGCCGTGAACGAAATACATTAACACTTTTTAAATCCAAATAAATAAAATATATTCGTATTTGTAGCGCATTGGCTACGGTCTGGTTGTCTATGGGTGTCTCGAGCGTCACGCTATGTTGACAATCGTGACAGACGTCATGCCAGGCAGGATGCGCGCGTGTTAGGTACGATTATTAACTTGGTGTAGTGATGATTGAGACAGCCAGAGACAACCAGAACATAGCCAATACACTACAGTATTTATAACATCGCTTGGAGTTTCGACAACAATCTTAATATATATAAATCTCGTGTCACAATGTTTGTCCTCAATGGACTCCTAAACCACTTAACCGATTACAATAAAATTCGCACACCATGTGCAGTTCGATCCAACTTGAGAGATAGAAGTCAAAGATATTATAATAATGTAGTATAATTACATTTGTATTTACAACTAAAATAAAATAAAACAAAAAATTAAATTTGTACAAAAAAATTACAAATAAAAAATGGGTCCCAGATCGCTGTCCGCTGGGAACGTTCCCAAAACGCTGGCCGCATTACCCCGTTAATTAAGATAGAATAGTTTAAATCTCAAATTATAGTCGCAACTAGCGACCCGCCCCGGCTTCGCACGGGTGCAAAACTGATACTAAATACACTACAGAAAAACTGTGAACATTGTATATAACAGCCATACTAACAATAATTGAACCCGTGCGAAGCCTGGCGGGTCGCTAGTATTGTTATAAGAATTACCAGCAATTTCGTATAAAAAACTTAACAAAACATATCGTTACAAACCTCGTATAATAGAAAATGTTTTTACTTATACAAAAAATATAATACTTCAAAAGAAAACGTTCTTATCGAGTTTGATGTCATTGTGATTACAGTCTACGAGTGTATTATAAGAAACTTATTTATAACAATAAAAAAGGAATTTCATTATTTTCTTTGTATTTTTTCAATCAAGAATATGACCATAAATCGTATAACTTATCTATACTTTGGAGTCTTGTCAGAATTAAGTTATAAATCTTAACACTTACCCATTTTTCTTTCGTCTGATTACAATAAAAAATATCGAACAAAAAATTGTGTACATTTCGCTTCCTTCGATGATAATTTACTGGCAATCTACGTAGCGTTCTAAGATTTCTTTTACGGGGCTATGCGTAAAAAGTTTTTAATCTTTAAAGTGCATTGTATATTTTTAACTTCAATTTCTGACATTAAAATCATTTTAGAGAATGGATATAAGTATGTAAATACTAAGTTTATATGTTAATTAATTATTGAGCTTTAAATTCAGGGGTTCTCACTCACTAGTTCCACGCTTCGGGAGTCCATCTTCAGGGCGATTGCTAGTTATTCGATGCTCGCAGTCGCGGCGAGTCTCGCACTGCGAGTGTAAATGGTTTCCCGAAGAGTCCGAAACTAGTCGGTACCGTTACCGGAATACTACACGTGAGTTCTAGCTTTAAGTGTGAGAAATTCAAAGATATGTGTGAAGTTAACCCGCACTTGGCCAGCGTGGTTGACTATGGCATAGTCACCCTTTAGTGGGTTAGCTCCGCACCCCTCGGTAGGGACGTATATTGAGCTGGTGACGATGATGACGATGCGTCGTCTTCATTTTCTACGTTTTAGAATCGTATATTAATATAGTTTTCCATTTAGAGACTGGTGTTTTATGTTGTGTGAGAATTAGCAAAGACTGGTTGCAATTAATCGGTAAAAAGGGTAAGAGATTAAGGTTTGAAAACAATGTAGCTAAAATTGATTCGCCTGTTCGGAACATATCACTCCCCGGGGCGCAGGCGTGGAGATTTACGAGTGACCCCGCAGCGTATTAAGGGACCTCTAATGTAACTTTTTGAGAGTCTTATGAGAACTTTATCTATTTATTTTAGTGAATAAAACTCTGTAGCTTAGTGGTTAGAGCCGTATTTATTTTTACATCATTACATAGTATAAAACATAGTCACCCTCTCTGTTCCTATCTCCCTATGTATCCTTAAATCTTTAAAACGCAACGGATTTTGATGCCTTTTTTTAATAGATAGATTGATTGAAGACGAAGATAGACAGATTGAATCTCAATTACCTTATCAGGACTTAAATAAGTATTTAGAAATTTTAGTAATTATGTCTCTACGTTGTTAAATAATATTTTTTCTTACGAAGAAACTTAAATATGTCAAAGGAGCTATCTAAAGTACTTTTCGATTGGCGATATCTCTGATGGAATCGACAAAAATGTATGAAACTGACATTGACATTCGATAAGTCATGTGATTGTCACGTGTGAAATATCGAATGTTATTGTCAGTTCCATACATTTTTGATGCTCTTTACTTACTTTGGGTAACTCTCTCGTATTTACTCGTTGAAATAAAATGTCACAGATTAAATAAAACAGTGTCCGAAAAGGGCTAAAGACGTGAGTGTGCGTGGTTTGTTAAATTTGCAAATTACGCGCCATAACGTACTTCGTAAATGTTCTCCCTCTGTTGAGGTTCTGCGGCGTTATAATGTAGACGTTAGCACTGTTACTGTGTATCACCAACTGTATAAGGTAACTATACAGTCAAACCTGGATAAGCCAGAAACCTCTATAAGCAAGACAAATATCCAGGTTCGACTCTACTAGGACAGTAGTATGTTTAAGTATTCTTTTAAATATATTTTTAACACAAATGAAATTGTTCAATTTTTAAGTGAAGCATAGTTATAGAGGAGGCCTGATTTTAGTCCACTTTCCTTTCGTATCCTTTTCGTATAAGGAAATGATGGGAAGGAGAAGTGGATTTGGCCAGAGAGGTGGGCATATAAAGAGGAATTATCCTCTTGCTGTGCGTCTCTTCCTCTGTAGATTAAGTGTGTAATGCATCTGCAATTGCAGACGTCTATGGGTAGCGGTCGCTTCGCTATTTCAGCGAATCCAGGTGGCCGCTTGCTAGTTTGCCACTTTAAAATATAAAAAAAAGTTTTACCCTGTATTTAGTTAAGAAATCTATATACAGTTTGGGGGATAATTTAATGATAGTTTTAGTAACTGTTACGAACCAAAATATGCGCTAATATCAGCTCATAATTTTTCATTCCGTAGCAATGGTAAAATATCGACCCATTTACTTCGAGCTTATTATTCTTTGCAGGATGCATTTACGTTACAAGGTTGGAGGCTAGCTTTGAGTAAATCCGCCGTCTTTCAGGCGGTTACCTCAGGCTTTGCGCAGCGCCGTAATAAAAGGCTCAAAGCAGCAAGAACCATTTAGGTTCATTCACTTTGACCTAACTCATTATTCTGTATTTCGGTTCGTGGAGCTCGTGCATTTTTCCTTTCATTTTGGCCAGTACTGGTTCTCCGTGATAAAATTTCAAACAAAAAAAATCCTGCTTTCATACGAATGCTTTTTAGGTCGTCTGTTAGTAGTCTTAATTAAAATTTCAGTCCAGAAAATAACATCGCTGACCTTTGTACTACGAGTATTGTCAGTCAATTTGACTTTACCCAACTTTGCAACAATAAAAGAAGCGTTGCTTTATATTTTTGTTAGACAATTTCTACAACACATTTTTGCACACCGTACATTGTGTTTGTATCTTATGAGGTCTCATTACGTATGTTACTTTGCGTAAACAATTAAATACCCTCATATGTAGGTAGGAATTTATTACGATGACGTGATATATGATGTTTAGTTTGGGTTAATGAGTTGTAAACAGGGCGGGGGTAGGCGTCGTTAATAACGCGGTGCTGTCTCGAGCAGCTCCTTTGCAAATTACGTCCTACCCTACACAGTTTACACCCTACCCCCTACCGAATGTAACGAGTACAGTCCCATACAAACTGAATGGCGGCTCAGGCAATCCCAATACGAGTAGAGGAGACGTTGCATCACAATGATTTACTTTTTACTTTTCAATGATCACCTCGGTGTTCCTTTTGGTCGTTTGCCCCTTCTTATAAAAAATATCTAGTTAGTATTTCTAGAGAAGATTAATTGTTTGCGTGATAAATTAAAATAACTTTTATTGCGAAAAAAGCGTGTATTGTAAACAGAAAGAAGACGACGTAAAAAAATGTCGTTTGCATTTTTCTTTTTTTTTCCTCTTTTAATAAATAGTGTCTAACCTCTTCAGACCTAGTATTGTTTATTTAATTTTCTTATAGTAATAAATTATCTTATTAAAATAAATATAATATTACATATCAATTAGATGTAATCAGGGATATCATTAGCAGGTTTAACTATAGCACGAGATGCATGCTCGCATATACAACGAGCTGTAGTTAAGTTTGAATCTTTTAATAACTATCTTTGAATTAATGTTTGAAATCAAGACGACTGATATTAAGATAAAGTTTGAGTTGAAATGAGATGCTACTTGATAAGTTTTTTAGGGGCTTAATTTAGTACGCGTCAGGCTGTTCATTTTTTAAGTAAATGTGTTAATTAACATTTGTTAGGTCCTGTTTATTATATTTATTTAGATCGTGAAACTACAAATCGGCTGTTAAAGATATAAACTCTTGTTAAAAAATATTATAGTATCTTTTTGGACTCTTCAGTTTGACGTGATAACTTAACCAACGATTTCTCCTTCTTTAATATAAGGTTTTCAACCTTGTCGGTGGAGTCCTTTCCAAACATATCTGTCCGGTGCCAATCTTGACCTTCTGATACGACACGACGTCCAATTACTTTTTTATTTTAATTTTTTAGGTACGTAACATCAACGTGTTTCATACCTAAAAAGTTTTTTTTTTTATACTATAAAGTGGCAAACGAGCAAGCGGCCACCTGAAGCGACCGCTGCCCATAGACATCTGCAATTGCAGATGCGTTGCCTACCCTTTACGGGTTAAGGATAAATTTGTTTAGATTAAGATTCAGAACTGTTGTAACTCTTTGCGGTTATCCTATTCACACGAGCGCTTTTTGAACGCGCGCTGAAAAAGCGTTGAGATAGAATAAATACATTTCCGTGTACTTGTTCACAAGGCGACGATTTTAAATTTTTATTATGCATTGTTGGATTTTGTTCTGGAAGACCAGAGTCATTTTGCAGCGGTCATATGAACGTGGGCGTTAATGCCGACGTAAAAAAAGCGTCCGTGTGAATGCTTAGTTGGTAGATTCATTGCTGCAATGCTGACATGCTGATTTATACGCCCTCTGTCGGACGATGTGTTACGTAAAAAAATCCAATGCACGCATGTTATGTGAACCCGTACCCATTGTTACCAAAAAAATATATCCTCGGTGCTTTGTTATAGTGAAATTTAGTTTAGATTTTTATTATTCTTTTTAATTGCGGTTCGCTGGGTGTGCTACTTTATCTATGTTGGTGTTAAAGTTGCCATGTACTGAAAAAAAACTAGGAAATCTTTTATCATGTGCAAAACTAAAGTTTAAAGTTATTTGACCTCAAAATGTAAGTAAATCTAACTAATATTATAAATAGGAATATGTAGATATATGGATGTTTGTTTGAAGGTATCTCTGGAACAGGAGCATCGGTGACTCAGGGGCTCTTGACTTGCAATTTGCTGGTCCTGAGTTCGAATTCCGCCATGTACCAATATGTTTTTCGATTTTCATATGTACATATTTACCCGAGGCTCTTACGATGAAGGAAAACATCGTGATGAAACCAGCACATATCGGCAAAGAAGTTCAAAGTTATGTGTAAAGTCGACCAACCCGCACTGGGCCAGCGTGGTTGACTATGGCCTAATCACCCCCTTATGGTAGGCTCCGAGCCCCTCACGTAGCTCCCTGGAGACATATAGTGAGCTGGTGATGGTGATGATTTCTGGAACTGATTTCGATGAAATTTTACACAGACTATATTCCCAAGTTTTTTTTTAAATTCCTCTTAGACGAAGTCGACTGACATCTTGTCAATAATATGTACAACATAAAGAGTATTTATTTATAAATTGTTATTTAATGTTAGTAATAGTAATAAAGTGCTAATATCGATAACATTAGAGGCATATACTAGAGGCAATAATTAACTCTTGAAATTAGATATCAAAGGCAAGTAATGAACGCTCACTTAGTAACAAACTGAACTGAGAAGCACCTGAACTCGAGTCCTATCTTGTTGCGGTGTTAAGTTATAAACAAGTTGTGTTCAACTTTAAGCGCCTAACTTTAAAGGATGTAATGTTGCAAAGACTTTTTTTAATATATTAACTAGATGAACTCTGTATGGAAAAAATATAATAAGCGTACGGATTACGGAATATATTCTACATCTTTACAAAATTTCATGGAGATCTATTATGCCTTTCCGGAGACACTTTTTAATAACCATCCAACGATTGATCATAACTCGATAAATACACATAACGCATGTTTTATACCGATTTATTTTAATTGAACAAATCTAATTACATTTGTTTTACATTTAAACAATATGAAGATGTTTATTATCAAGTAATCGGCTACTACCAATGCAGCCAAACAATTTGCACTGCGGAATGGTCTGTAGGCGGTATTTCCAAACCGCTGCGACTTAGGGTCCTTCAAGAAGCGAGCGTATCATCTCCTCAAAGGCCGGCATCGCATCTGTGGTTCCTTTGGTAATGCAGTCGCAGGGCGTCGTTGATTACCTCGGTGTTTAAAAAATCAAGTATTTTAAAATCAAAACCATAACTGTAAAGTTATTGGGGATTCCACTTGGAAACTTGTTCCATATTCCATAAGTTCACATTTTTAATATCACATGAAAACATGTAAACACCTTTATCAGACAGATAGAAAAAGACAGAGGATTATATGCGAGAGGGTCTACGTCAATATATCTTCACCTTCAAGAATATAAACGTGACATAATTTCAACAGTGAGAACTTTACTTAATATCTTCAAAGCTTACTTTAAGAGATACGTATCTTTATATATGTAATGTGTGCAATACGACAATGTTAATAAAAGCCTTTACAAGGATGCTACGTGTAACAATTGAACATTTTCTGTGTCACGTCTCGAACATTAGAGTTCATCTTACGCTGGTTATTCACCTTTTTATACATTTCTAACACTGTAGGAATTTAATAAACGGGATCGTCAAAGTAAAATACCCTTTTTGTAGATAACGCTAAGAAGTAAGTGCAATTTTTATATATTTTTTGTAAATGTCAGGAGAGACAAAAGTCTATACTTAATAATAAAGAGGAATATTTTGTATTTTTGTATTTATTGAAATAACTCAAAAACTACGGGTCCGATTTCTAAAAATCTTTTGCCATTAGAAAGCTGCATTATCACTGAGTAACATAGGCTATATTATTTAATTCTGCGCGGATGAGGTCGCTAGCGACAGCTAGTAAATGTAGCCCTGTGTTACTTGGATTGTAGCATTCTCATGGTAAAATACAAAATCAGTTCAGTAGTTACTGAGTTTATTCTTTTTTATATTATAAAGTGGCAAACGCGTAAGCGGCCACCTAGATTCGCTGAAATACCAGAGCGACCGCTGCATTAGATATCTGCAATTGAAGATGCGTTGTCTACCCTTAATCTACGGAGGAGGAGACACACAGCGAGAGGATAATTCTCTCCCCCGCCAAATCCACTTCCCCTTCCCATCATATCCTTATAGGAAATGGATAGGAGTATTCGTTGAAAACATACAAAAGCCCAATTCTATTCTCATTATAATATTAGTGTTTACTTCGTACGTTTACAACCTTGAAGAAACTACGAAGAAATAAAACGTAGCAACTTCTAAAGGGAAAAAGAATTTTCAAGTCAGTAGTGCTTGAGAAGTCGCACTTTCTCCCGATGGTAATGGAATCACGCCCGGGGTTAAATGTTTCGATTTATTCTTGAATCAACATCCCGATTTATACGTTTGTATTCTTGTTTGGTCGAATTTATGTCCTTACTACTTATACTTTATTTATTCTTTTCCTATATATTTTTATTTCACAATTACTGTAACAACATTTTTCGTATTATCCTTACATACGTTTTTTTTTAAATAGAGTGATTCATAGGAATAGGAAGGTTTTCATGTATAATACATTCACAATATAGTAGTGTAACATTGATAATTTAGAGGTTTTATGATGTCGTAAATTAACAAATTTTTAGCGCTTGCATTGCAAACGCTGCAGTATTTAGTATCAGCATTATACCGATTTGCACCGGCGTGAAGTCGTGGCGGGTCGCTAGTTAGTAAATGAAAACAGCTGCACTCGTATTATTAATATCCCGTAACGGTACCGACTAGTTTCGAGCCTGTCGGAGGCTCTTCATCAGGGATCTTTCCTATTCTTTCCATTGCATTGGTACGTGGCTTTATCGACCCCGTATTACAAGTACAAGGTTCATAGAGAACGTGTTAAGGCATTATGCATTGCAATATTAAAGAGAGTGAACATATACGTGTGTATATGAAAGAAAAAAAGTTGAATTAAAAGATAGTTTCTTTACAGTCTGGACTAATTAATTATAAATTATTAAAACACTATAAAATGATATTTCATTCATTAGTTTTTGCGATAAATAACAATAATTAAAGGCCACTGTAATCACGTACATAATTTCAAGGAGCAATCGCTACTAAATTAAAACTTTGACAGATTTATGAGCACTTGTAGCGAATTATGTAGGCCAATTACTTTTAAAAGAAATTAAAAAGCGTCTGCAGTTAAGCATTTACAAGAAATTAATTATTTTATTTATTTAATACTAGCTGTTGCTCACGTTCGTCCTCGCGGAATCAAAAAGATATAGTTAATTGGGGATAGTGTAGCTTTCTAACGGTGAAAGAATTTATGAAATCGACCAAGTAGGTTTTGAGTTATTACAATTTAGACAAAAATATACACTCTTTATAATATTAGTATAGATAGTTAATTATAATATTATCCCGACGCTCTTAAGCCATGTACACACTAGGATAGTATTTTAGTCGAGTAGCAAGTAGCAAATATCCGAACAAAGAATTTACATATCTATTTTACTAAAATATCGCTGTTCGGACACGTTTTAGTTACTAAGTTACTACCCTAGTGTGAAGATTTAGGCTTAAACGAGTCCGAACAGTAGTAAATCCTTGTTCGGATAAATGCTACTTGCTACTCGACTAAAATACTAACCTGGTGCGAATGGTGAAGGAAAACATCGTGATGCAATCTGCACATATCGGAGAAGAAATTCAAAGATATGTGTGAAGTCACGCAAAATACGCGCTAGTTGTGGAGTTGTGGAGCCCATCATGAGTCGAACATTACATAACATAGATAGTTAATTTAATTTATGTATTTTTGGTTGTAATTTTATTCTGTGATTTTATTAGGTAAATAAACAAAATGTTTACCTAAATAATTCTGAAACACATCTCGCGTTTTACACGTCTTTCTCTGCAAAGGAATTTGTTATGTCAATTTATCTCGGAGTCTAACTTGTGTACTTAAAACTTGTCTTAAGTAAAGTTTCTTACTCTGCTTAATATCTGAATTTACTAACTTACGCTGTATGTATGCACTTAAGTATTTTACATTAAATGAAAATGTATATGAAGAAATTATTTGATGATAAAATAAGGCAAAGGTGCTTACAATATGTCCGATTTGTTATTTTTCATAAACCTTTCTTTGTAAGTATATTTTTACTACTTTTAAATAACAATATTAAATATAAAAAAAATGTCACTGTTTGCCTAGAGGAGGCATTTACAGATTCACCGGGCTTGAGGTGGCAGGGCGCAGATGGCGCTTAGCCTAAACCTCGTTTAAATATAAAAAAGTATTTAAAAATCTTCTTATAAGGAAATGATAGGAAGGGCAAGTGGATTTGGAGGGGGAGGGGACGCATAGGAAGAGGAATTATCCTCTTGCTGTTCGTCTCCTCCTCCGTACATTAAGATTAGGCAATGTATTTGCAATTGCAGATGTCTATGGCAGTAGCTTCGCTATTTCAGCGAATTTAGGTGGCCGCTTGCTCGTTTGCCACTTTTATAGTATATAAAAATATATATATAATGCTTAAAATAATGGAAACGAAAAGAATATATTGGGAGTATTACCGGGTCTTCATTGTTCAAACTGTTGAATAAATAATGCTCACGTAGTTATATTATTTGTGAATTATTATTATTCAGAAACGAAATTAAACATGAGTCCTATTTAAATTCGGTCTGTCGTGGGAAGTCATTTAAATTCATTAGGGCGGCCGCCAATTTGAATATTTCGTTTGTTTTATTATGCTTTGTTAGGATCACGAAATATTCTATTAATAAATTGTAATTTTTAATTCGCAAAGGTAATTATCGATAATATCCACGTACCTTTTTGTCTTTTAAAGAAAGCCATTTCCAAGAAGTAGAGTTTTTAAATAATAAAGACTAAAGAGTTAAATTAACAATTAAAATTTATTAAAAATTCGGATACTGTTATGACTTAAGCCTTATTCGCACGTTTACTTTCTGAATTACTTGCTACTCGACTAAAATTTTCATTTATGACTTAAGCTTTGCACCATGATAGTATTTTAGTCGAGTAGCAAATAGTAAGTAGTTAGTTAGTTGTATGGGCTTGTTTTCCGCAACTCCACGACCAGCGCGTATTTTGCGTGTGAAAGTAGTAAGTATTCGAACAAATGATTTACTAATCTACTCTACTAAAATGTTGATGTTCGCACACGTTTACTTACGAAATAACTCGAGTAAAATACTATCCCGGTACGTACAAGGCTTTAGTTAAATCCCATGAACATCTCAACACTCATGACATTATCAACTTGTGGACCTGCTTCCATTTAAAAGTATAAAATGATACTTGAATACAATTTCTATGTAAAACGTATGAAAAATGTTATAAATAGGTAGATTTCCGAGAATAAAGCATAGAGCGAGTATCTCAGGCCGAGGATTTGTTCGCGTCCGCGAGGTGCGCGCGTGACCTGACTGGGCGCTAACGTTTAACATATTATATACATAACTTTATTTTATATATTACATTATACGTTTAACATAAAGACAAAAATATGAACGAGGTATTAAATATAACTGTAGATAAAAATTAGCGATTGTTAAAATTTGAGTAAGTTTTTGTCAAATGTAGCCTTTGATTTGTAATTTGCTTGTCTAAATTTTAAAACGTTCTAGTTATAGAAATAAGTAAAATATAAAGCAAATTTAGAACATAATACTTTATTTATTTATTTATTGCAGACTTACTTGCAGTTACCCCTTCGGGCGTGCGTACATAATTTATTTTTATATATAATTAGCTGACTTCGTCCGCGTGGGATTAAATAATATAGCCTATGTTACTCGGGGATAATGTAGCATTCTAATGGTGAAAGAATTTTTGAAATCTGTCCAGTAGTTCTTGAGTTATTTCAATACAAACAAAAATACAAAAAATACAAAGTTTCTCTCTTTATAATATTAGTATAGATAACTTAGTCAAATTAGCAACTGAATTCATTTGTTATTGTGCAATACCCCTCCATTTCGTCCACCGGAAATGGTGGCGACATTTTAAATATTTTTTCTTATAAACTTTTCAATAACATTTGATAGAAAAGATTAGGGTCTTTCAACACTCATTTACTTTTTTATTTTATTTGAGTATCACCTTTATAAATATGCCAAACAGTAGAGAAACAGGCTCACCACTAGAAACTCTTTGCATCCGTGATGGTGCATAATCACTGTGAATAAATTTTAAATTTATTTTCGAGTTGAGTTGCGGTGATGCCTTCAAAATTTTACAACGACCTAGGTGAATACGATCCACGTAACCTGTAACTAAATTGATGTTTCAATTTTTCATTAACCCCTAATTTGGCTAAGTCGATACAACGGACAATAAAATAATAAAGTGACATATTTTTTGTATATTCTATACAGACATGGGAACTACCAAAAAATTTAAAAATTTGAAAAATGTCTTGCCAAATTAAGAGTTAAAAACTTGACTGATCATATGTTCAATAAAATCGTTTATAATTAGACCGTAAAGCCGGGTACAGTCGGTCAGTTTTAAGTGTACTGTACAGTTCAAATGCGCTAATAAAACTGACATGTGTAGGTAAAACTAAGAACTGTACAGTTCGACTGTGCAGTTCAAATTGACGCGCGTACGTCAGTGTTAACTGTGCAGTTAAAGTTGAACGTATATAGCCGGAAACTTGCAGACCAACAAACACGCATTTGTGAAAATTATTAACAATCGGATAAAAAGGCAAAAGTCTATTTACTTTTTGTTTCAGTTACCTTTAATTTTTTTAATTCTGATATTGATATCGACGTATTTTCGTGTAAAAGTTCTATGTTCTTTTATTGATAGACTTCCATTGAAACATATATCTTGTTTAGATCAATGTAGCTGGCAGGATACCGGGTTATCTCTGATAGCCTTTTGATGGAATCGTTATCAGAGATCATTTTGTTGGAGAACAATGGAGACGTTGATTGGACTTTCAAAACTATTTTATATAGAAAAGACCTTCAGGGAAGTTTATTTAAGTTTTATTTTGAACTTTGCACTAGTTAATGATCTTATCTATACGAGTACTAATATTATGAAGAGAGAAACTTTGTGTTTTTGTTTGTATTGATATAACTCAAAAACTACTGGGTCAATTTCAAAAATACTTTCACGGTTAAAAAGCTGCTTTATTCCCGAATAACATAGGATATATTTTCCTAATTCTGCACGGGCGAAGTCTTAATATTATAAATGCGTAAGGTACGATGGATGTTTAAAGATATATCTACGAATAACGAATCTTTGGAGAAAATTGTTATAGATATAGGCTGGAAAAACACACAGCTTATTTACTTTCTTTTTTTTTATTAAACACAGACAGAGTCGCGTGTGACAGTTAGTGTTGTTAAAATTGATGTTACGACAGTGGAGACTTACGGTTACATTTAATGTTACCGTCAATTTGTGAATTAAATAATTAAATAAACAATAACTGTAATTATTTCGAAATGAAAACATCGTTAGAGTTAATTTAATTTAATTTACGTAAATAACACTCATTATTTGAAATATTATACTTTGGTTACTGTTTTCACTGTATAATTCTACAAACATGTCGTTGTCCCTTTTATTCGTTTCGGAAACAACAGAGATAGCAATAGATTTTACAAGTGGGCAGTGGATACTCACGGTTATTGTTTCTAACTATGCTTTTACTGCTTAAATAATAAATTCTGAAAACTTTTTAAAGTGCTCCTCTAATGACAATATTTAATAGTGTAATACATTGCTTAATATAACCCTGCATTCACACGGACGCTTTTTTCAGGTCGCCATCCTTAACGGCGTTTTATTAACGCTTGCTCATTACGATCGCAGTAAAATGACTTTTGTTTGGTTAACCCAACTCAGCCAAAATCAAATTCTGCGCGATAAAAAAATGTCGTTATTTAAAAGCGCTGCCGTGTGAACAGATACAGTCAAACCTACGTTAGCAAGAAACCTCTATAAGCGAGAGTCATTCTATGGTCCCGTCGAGCTACCTCTATATGCGAGAAACCCGGATTAGAGAGAAACCTCTATAAGCGAGACAAATATCGTGTTTCCGTGAACTCTTCCTTATCCAGGTACGACTGTACTTGGAAATGCATTTGTTCTATCTCGACGCTATTTTAGCGCGCGTTGAAAAAGCGCTCGTGTGTGGGGTATGTGTTTAACCCTTTTTTTGACGGAGTATCCTGTGAGATACAGTCAAATTGAAAAAAATATATCCACCAAGTTATGACCAAGAGGATCGGAATATTATTTTTATTTTTTAAAGTTGCTATTTCCGAATGTATTTACATCAAGAAACGTTAGAATTACATAACCGTTATTGAAATATTTTGAAAACAATGAGCGGGCTCAGAGCGTCCGCACGACTAATGTTAAGAATTGCTATATTTTACGTTGTTTTTCGTTAAAAATATATGAACTGCCACTGTTACTACAATTTAAACTATTATCTCAATGTAAGGGAACTAATAATTGTGAAAATAGTTAATATTTTCCTTTAGAAATTATAGTCAAAAGCGTGTGTATCTCATAGTACACACTGCTACGTTTGCTATATTTCTTTGTGATGTATAATTGTATATCCTGGTGCATTTTGTTAGACTACTTTTATAGTTTTTTTCTGAAGACATGACTTGATGGTGCCTTATAAAGGAAAGAAAGCTGGAAATTTTAAACAATATGTTAAAAATAAACAGAAAATGGGGATTTAAGATATTTGTAAGGGCTGGCATATCGGGCTTTGTTTATGATTTTCACATTTATGGTGGCGAAGTTACTTTTCTGTCTATAGGTTTGTCTCCTGTCGAATATTCTTTTGGTTTGGGAGTAAAAATCTTTGTCGCTTGTATAAATCTATTCCAAGTCCAGCTTGTTCTGCAGTATATTTTGTCTTTTTTTTTTCTATTTTTGGTACGAAAGGAAGATGCAAACTATGTACTAAAGGCCAAACCACTGATACTGGTACAAAATGTGAAGTACGATTATGTTTATAACAAACCCGACAAAAAATGTTTTTTTATTTTCACAAATATGAAGTAAAATAATTTTCGTTTATTAAATTTGACTAAAATTACTACTTTTATTTATGTTGTGTGTTGTTACAGTGTGTATTTTAAGATACTTTCGTGCAAAAACATCTACTATGAAATTGGCAGTGTATCCCACAGTATACATATCATATCCTTAAAAGTATAAGACTACGATTTTTTTTATTATTTTTCCCTGAATTCTGTAGTTACAAATAGCAATATTTGAAGAAAAAAACAATAGATTTTCAATTTTTTATTTTTGCCAAAAAAAGGGTTAATTTACTTTGTAACACTATTGTGTACTCGTACATATACTTGTAGGATATAATTTATTTTCTCTGATTTAAAACAGCAAAATAGGAATAAGACATTCTTAGAATCTGAAATGAAAACAAATTTAAATAATCTAAAATGAAAATTGTAAAAAAAAAAATAAGTCATACTTTGCAAATTGCAATGCACTGAAACATTGTTATGTTGGCAGGTAGCAGAACAGGGAGTTACTAAAAGAACATCAAAAATTTATAAAACTGACAATGACGTTCGATATCTCAAACGTGACAACCACAAGACTTATCGAATCTCATTGTCAGTTTCATACATTTTTGTCGATTCCATCAACGATATCGCCAATCGAGAGATAATTTGGGTAGCACCCTAGTTCTCTTCTTTCTCAAGTGCTATTTCAAATGTCAGTTTCCCATACTTACAGAAACAAACGTCTGTCGAGATAATGGTACGTAATGTCCAGCTTTCAACACTATTGGTCTGCTCATACGCATCATCATAAAGTATAGAGCACGTTTAAACTTCAAATCCTGTTCGTACCACGCGCATTTATATAAAACCGTATGCAGGTCTTCACTCTGTATGAAGAAAACACAATTAAAGAACCAATAGATGGGTTTGGATTTCTGATTACATGGTCGAGGGTACGTAGAAAGAGAAAGGTATAGTAATGTCAATAGCATGTACGGTAGAGAGACAAAATGCCTTAGACTACATCATACCTACGTTGTGTGTACATCAATTTACAGTTTTAAACCAATAATATCATGTCTTAAGCATTTGCTTGGGACGTATGAAAAATTAGTTCACCGAAAATACTATATGATACGTCACATTTGCTTGGGTCATTAGTAAATTAATAAAAATGTCACAAAAACTCCTAAGCCCGCATTCACATGAGCGCTTTTCCAACGCGCGCTAAAAAAGCGTTGAGATTGAACAAAAGCATTACCATGTATTGTTCAGACGGAGGCACTTATAAATGTCAATCGCCCAGCGTATTTTGAACGCTGGTTGAACGAAACAAGACTGATTTTACAGTGTAGCTAAAAAAGCGCCAAGGCCGACGTTAAAAAAGCGTTCGTGTGAATGCAAGCTTATACATAACCTCGATAAGCGAGAGTCCACGGGACCGCGATATTTGATTCGCTTATACACGTTTCTCTCTAATCCCAGTTTCTCGTTTATGAATATAGCTCGTCGGGACCAGAGAATGATTCTCGGTTATCAAGGGACTGTATTAAAAGTTGCCACCATCTAGGCTAGATACTTTTGTACGTAAAAGCATTGAATTTGTTAAATATAGTTACAGTAGCAGTGAGTTCATGTCCACACCAGCAGCTTACGAATAATTGACTAATCATGACGGATAAGTACGTCACTATAGAGGCGAATTGTAAACTGCGCCAGTCCACCTGCAACAGATTGGAAGAGTCGGTTGAAGAAAAAAGATACTCGCTTGACTACTCGTGTTGTTTAACTATCCTTGTCTACATCTTTCGTTTGTTTCCTTCTCTTTCTTGTAACGGAAACGTATAATTTATTGATATAGATTCAATTTGAATTTTCAAGCATTTTAACTAATTATTATTTTTTCAACGATTTCAAAAATTAGTTTGACGTTTAAAAAATTAAAAACATAGAATTGAAATTCTCAAAGTTTTCAATGGCCGATTCGAATCGATGACTCATGCAGAGGTCTACTAGGTTACTAGGTCACTCATTTTATTTTGTTACAATAGACTTTTTGTACTTCGAAAACAAAGGTCGTTAATATGTGGATATAATATAATAATCTGGAGATAAGAGCGTCAGGGTTTAGTTCTTGACTTATAATCTCTAGGTACCGAGTTCGAATCCTGCCATGTACCAATGTGTTTTTCGATTTTCATATCTACATTACCCGACGCTCTTACGTTAAAGGAAAACATCGTGATGCAACCTATACATATCGCCGAAGAAATTCAATGATATATGTGAAGTCAAGCAAAATACGCGCTAGTTGGAGTTGGACTAAAATGGAGCCCATCATGGGTCGAACTACTACTATATGTGCATATCTTACCACTAAAATACGTAAAGCGGACATGCAAACGAGACCAACACTGCCAACCAGTTGAAAGAAGAGAAATGTATGGAATGCGTCTTCAACAAGTTTGGTAAATCTAAAAATGAAAAAGGATTTACATTAGAAAAAGCTTGCTTCTAATGATGTTTCCCTGCGTTTTTTTTTACATTATTAAGTGGATTTGACGGGAGAGGGGACGCATAGGAAGAGGAATTATCCCCTTGTTCGCTATTTCAGCGGAACTATGTGGCCCATTGCTCGTTTGCCACTTCATAATATAAAAAAACGTGAAAATATATTACGGAAACAGTAAGTATATTTATTTTAGTCAATTAGTGTTTAAGTTAAATGCCACTTACGCCACCACACCTTGATGTTGTTTTATACATTCTATTAGTTTGTTATAATTCTTTTCTGAGCACCTTTTATGTACATTAGGGTCATCATCTTGCTTTTTAATTGATTTTATCTGTAAAAATATATATTACACATTAAAAAAATATTTATCTGTTTTTTCCAATATTTTTTAAGACTTTTAAATTAAGAACACGGTGACGTCACAGGTCTGGTCTCATGTTTTTATGCGCATAGTAAGCTTGTGCCCGTTTTCACCAACCCCCAAAGTAGTTTTATATAGGTGTCTCTTTGCTTAAGGGTCTCCCTTAATCTAACGGATCCCTTATGGTCTAGAGAGACAATTAACTGTTGGTGAAAACGAAAGTAGTGTTAAGTGACATTTAAAAAGCCTTAAGGGTTACCTAAAATATAGGGATTGTAGGTGGAACCGGGCATTAGACTAATTATATATCGCTTTTCTAACAAGCTAAAACATGTTATAAGGTAAATGTACCAATAATTGATAGTGACCCAGTAATTGATAATTTGGAGTTTGAAATTTTATAATAAAATAACTGTTAATTTTATTCATGCTATTTACACATAATGTAATAGTAGAACTATCTGTTATTTGTATTTAAAATCAAAATCAGTGATTTCTATTCATAATCCTTATTTATTAATAATATTGCATTTTACGGCAGTGCGCGCTCCTCGGTTGTCACTTTTCTTACGTGTTTTGTTAAGAGAGCGCATTGCTTAGCGGGTATTTAGCATGGAACCAGCACTTTTGAATCAAAAAATATTACCAGAACTACATTTTGTTATAGACGTACTCTCTATTGTCTAATTTTCTAATTGATTTTTGAATTATTTATTTAGTTATAACGATTATCAATTACTAGAACCAATATTGGTCGTTTTCTAGTAATTGATACCCCTTACTAGTTGCATGCTATCAAAATACTATGGAGCGCTCCCGCTATATATAACATTTTTTGCCTATATTATATTTACCAATATGAAGATTTGTTTTGAACAAATTTATGTTTTGTATAATATTTTATCACAAGCATACTTATGTTTATTATGTATTGAAATAAAATATCTATTGGACTTCAATCTTTCTTAATATAGCAATATTAAGTTGGTTAAAATAAGAGCAATCACCTTGTCAATTACTGGGCCACTGTATTGATTTTGCCTTGTCAATTACTACCGCAAACAAAAAGACGCCTATCAATTACTACTGCATTTTGAGAGGTTTGGAAAATAAATCATAAAAAATATTAAAAGATGAATTAAAATAATTTGAGGTATATTATAAGTTGCTTGAAGGACTGGTTAATATTAGTAACTGTTACAAAAGTTTCTACTAGCAATGGATTAAAAGTGACGAAAAAAATAGCGCTTTTCCGCCACTATAGTATCAATTACTGGTACATTTACCTTAATACAGGCAGATATTCAAAGATATGTATGAAGTCACGCAAAATACGCGCTAATCGTGGAGTTGCGAAAAACGGAGTCCATCATGGGTCGAACTACTACTACATAGGCAGACACTAGCTAATAGAAATTGGATTTTCTTTGCAAGTCTTATATAATTGTGTACTTACGGTCAAAATTTTGTCCTTAATTATATCGATCTGTGCGCAACCAAAGATAACCATAGACAAAGCGACGCTGTCAACACCGAAATACATGTAAGCACTCATGCAGATCGTCACCAGTTGAAATGCATAGCCAAGCTCGTATTGGATAGAATATTCAGGTTTTACAGGCATCCTAAATAAAAATAAGTTTGGTTAAAATTATAGTAACCAATAATATGGTTTAGTTACTTAATAACTTTTTATTTATTTTTTAGTTGTGCCCGTTCCGAGTCCCGGGCGCCAGTTAGTCTAATTTTGTATGTATTGAAATAACACAAGAACTACTGGGCCGATTTCAATAATTATTTCACCATTAGAAAGCTACATTATTCCCGAATAACATTGGCTATTTTTTAATACCACGCGGACGAAGTCGCGGGCAACATCTAGTATTTTATATGAAGATAATTTTATAGATTGTAAATGACATGATAAATAGTAGCCTGAAATATATAAAAACTGTTACCACATGTCGAAGGGAAATTTTCGGCTTCCTGCGTCATCGAACAAGGGTTTGAGAGCCCACAGGCCGCACGTCGTCTGAGAACTTATCATAAAGGCCAACAGCAACCTTTTGATACGCACTGCGTTCCATTTTAAGATCCTATAAAAATATTGAAAGTATACTCGATAAAGCTTTTATTTTTTTTTAATTATTCATAAAATATTTTTCGAATTTATCTTGAAGCGGCCTCTACCACTGTCAAAATGTATTAATCGAGATAATGCATCTAGAATACTCAAGAAATAATTATGTATATTTACCTTTCATGTTCATCAGATAATGGTTTAAAGATATCTCCGTTCATTACTTCTAATAAATCTCTGACCAAGAAATAATTATGTATATTTACCTTTCATGTTCATCAGATAATGGTTTAAAGATATCTCCGTTCATTACTTCTAGTAAATCTCTGACCATGGATACGTTGACTTGAAACACGGTCACTTTCAAACATAGACAAGCTTGTGTGAAAAGCAAATACGAGGCTTGGGACACCGCTTCCAGATCACCCCATACTTGAATAATGTATATTATTTGAAATATTAAAAATAAATATTGTAACATCATCATAAATAATCTGTAATATTTGTGTATTGTCGATTCATTAAACGGTGGTACCCACACCCCTAGGTATTTCATTACGAACTTCGCCCTATTTAAGTATAGATCTTCTGAATTCATTTTTCCGATTGCTTCGGAGTCTTTTGTAGAACTGATAGGGTTGTCTCTCGATTATATTTAGTACGACTTTATATGAAGTATAGATAATCAATGTCTATTAAAATGATTGTACAATAAGGTAATTTTGTAAAATACCTAACAACGTTGTTATGTCGATAAAGACCAATTAAGTTAGAGTAATAAGTATGGCATTAAAAATAATTTTATGTTGTTTATTTGTGTTGTCAGAAATTATATTTTACAAGAAAATGTAACAAAGTTTTCTTAGAAAAGAAAATTGTAATCTATTAATAATTTCATATACATACAAGGAGGCCTACCCAAATTACTTTTCGATTGGCGATATCGCTGATTGAATCGACAAAAAAGTATGGAACAGGCAATGACATTCGATATGTCACATGTGAAATATCGAACGTTATTGTCAGTTTCATACATTTTTGAAGTTCGCTATAGAATCGCTTGGTAGAGTACGTTCTTTGGATAAGCCCCTGATATGTTTAAGGTTAATTTGGCACTAAACGAATAAATAACAATTGTGTGTCTATAAATATCAACACTTAATAAGTGGGATGGTCAAGGACTGGACACAAGGTGACCACACTCGTCAGCCAAAACACGGAATTGGTTCCATTTGACGCCTGTGTTCTGTGCGGTCGTGGTATTTCACCGGGCGAGTCGGACAATTCGTGCGAAGACGTTAAAGCGGGCTCTACCATTGTTAATTCGTTTTATTATATTAATATTAGTTGTTTAATTTTATTATTGTTTGTTTGTTACAAAAAATAGTATTTTCCTCCTAATTTGCACTCGCATGAAGCAATGAGCGTATCGTGCGGGTAGTTATAAATATGGAGCACTTACATGCGGCTTGTGGAAGGTTAATTAATGAATGTAACATGCGCTTGCGGGGCCAATTCGCGCCGCAACCGCATCTATACGTTCGTAGTTCACCGTGGATAATTACCCAAATTTAAATTTCGATGAGTAATAACCACTTAATATGCTATATCAAATTCAGCGTAGCAATACAAAAGGTTTACCCGACGCTCTTACGGCGAAGGAAAACATTGTGATGGATTTTACGGCGCAGATACAAGTCCTAGAGACTTGAAATTTTGCTCAGGGTTTTCTGTTGCCACGTAGGCAAGCTCTTAGAAAGGATTTTATGAAATTCAACCCCTAAGGGTCCGAAATGCGGGTCCAAAGCCTGCATGAAGCAATGTGATTTCTTTTTCAGAATTGAATGAAAATTGGAGTTAATGCATGCATGAATAATTATCAATGTTATTTAAGAATTTTACAATTATCAAAAAAACTTTGTTTTGAACTTCTTTAGACCAAGCGGACGAAGTCGCTGGCGACCGCTAGTTTCAATATAATTAGTTACGAAACAACTTTGTTATTTTCTTTTGTTTTAATTTTAAAATTTAATGTACCATGTTTTACGTCTCAAGGTCAGGTTGTTATTACAAAACTTTAAGCATTAGCAAACAAATGTTAATTTAAATTAATAAAGTTTGATTGTTAAGTAAATAAAAGTATTAATTAATAAAATCAAATCATATTAAAATATAATAACAACGCTTTTTAAAGTGAATTTCATGCTACTTGGAAGTTGCAAAATCATATCTTCTAACTTCATTAGACCGATGTTACGCAAAAACCAGCCTTACGAAGCAAAAAAACAGAAGCGTTTTTTGCGCGAACTCAGCCTAATGAAGCCATAGATTTAGAAATGGTACTTTGCTAGAATGAACGGCCGGTGGAGATACATGTTTTTGGAATAGAGATGAGGGAATATTGTCTATATTGTAAAGACTTAATCCTAATAATATGGACAGATGGAAGGACAGTGTGACGGCAAATATGTATATCCATAACGACTCAACGGATCTTGATGAAATTTTACACATATATAAAACAAAGTCTGAAAGAAAACTTGTTAAGTTTTTATTTAAATCCACGTAGACGTAGTCGACGGTGTTCTAATATTCGACGAGTAAGTTTTCACTTAATTATCATAAAATAGTAACATCAAATCGGTGGTATTTATTTCGTATCAAAAATGTAACGGCTGACAAAATGCCAAAGGAACCTATTACGAAAATGTGCGAGGGTGTGCTTATTTCAAATTCTATTCATAAAAAGGAGGTCTTTATTTTAGTGTTGTTTATGGATGAATGGTTCAGCAGTTCCTTTGTACGTGTAAAGGTTTTTATAAAAAAAGGTTCCAATGAAAATAATATGAAAGAAACACGTAATTCTTTTTTTTATTAAGTGACCTCCTGGATTCGCAGAAATAGCGAAGAGGTCGCTGCCCATAGACATCTACAATTGCAGATGCGTTGCATATCCTTTATCTTCGGAGGAGGAGACGCACAGCAAGAGGATAATTCCTCATCCTATAAGTTCCCACCCCCGCCAATGGCAAAGTATTCTGTATACAGTAAAAAATATCGTTCCGTAAAAATATTACATTCCGTTTTGTCATCGAATACTGGACGACGGAACAGTAAAAATGTACGGATACGTATCCGTAAATTTTAACGGATACGTAATGTCTGCGTGGCGAGCGGTGTGTAGGAAGGGGAGTGATGCGACAGGTTTTGACTCGTATTTTCTATTGTACATTCATAGATACATTTATACATTCTTCAATAACGTCGAATCTTCCTTCTGCGACGATAGTACCGATACAACACGACAGCGTCCATCCTTGTAGAATATCGGCGGTATACTGCGAGAGCTTTCTATTCACACATCGGATCCAGTAATGACGGATCCATTGCACGTTATAAGGTGCCTATGTGTGAATAGAGCATACATTTATGTCGTATCCGTTAAAAACGTACCAGTAAAACGGACTCCCATGTGTGAACGGGCCCTTAGCAGAAGATTACCCCTAAATTAATTAATTTAAATAAAAAAAAGTTTTTTCTGGAATAATCTATTTTTTTTAATTAATTACTCGAGACTTTATTAATCCTTGTTACAAAGGAGACACACCCTAAGGTTTTTCTTCAAATTTGCTTAAGATACCGTGAAATTAATTGAGAGGCTGAATTGTTTGCACTCTCAATGAATGAAATTGAAAATTTAAAAATGGAACTTCAAATAATTCAATTGAATATTAAGCTAGAATTTATAAAGGTATTTAACTCATGCATTTTATGGCAAAATATTTGTACACTAGTTAAATAAATTATTTCAAAATATTCCTTAATTGTAGAAAGAGAAAAGTATAGAAATGGCAATAGAGAATACGGTTGACATAAATGTCTCAGACTACGTCATAGCTATGTTGTGTGTGCATCACTTTACGGTTTTAAACCAATAATATCATGTCATAGCCTGAGACGTATGAAAAATTAGTTCACGGAAATTACACTTGAAGCGCCAGAATCCTATATGATACGTCATATTTGTTTGCATCCTGTTTCTGGACCAAACAAACAAAATCGCATACGGAGAAAGGCACCAAAGATCTATGTCACTGTCTTTGTCGCGTTACGTATATTTCATATAAATGTCTCTCATTCGCTGTCAGTATGATATATGCCATGTCAAATCTGGTTCTTTAAGCTATGCTATTAATAAAAATAATAATTATTAAGTCCAGTACTTTTTGTTTGGTAACGTATGGAAATAATTCTTTGATTGCTACGGTGCTACGGTACTACGGAACTTCGTAGCACCGTAGTATTGAAGCCGTAGCCGCGTAGCCACGTGGTAATGACGTACTATTAGTCAAGTTGACCGCAACAATCTGTGCTAATTAAGAAAATTAATGTTTTCATTTTTCAGTTACCACTTTTATAGGATAAACAAAAACAAGTAGTTATCCTAGTAATATTGTAAATTCGAATGTTACGATGAATGGATAAATTTTTCTTTGAAGGTATCTGTATAACGGCTTAACAGGTCTTGGTCAAAAGTACATATGTAGAAAAAAATCTCGAAGAACAAAAGCTACTTACTATGTTTTTACTATGTTTTTACTACGGGCAGTCGGAGTCGCGGGCGACGACTAGTATGTTTTTGTTTTATTAGTACCGCGCAGTGGGAGTAGCCGGCGACGATTAGTATGTTTTTTTATATAAGAGAAGGGGTCAAGCGAGCGGTTAGACCACCAATGTGATCTTCGACGCCCATGGATATTTGCAACACTTGAGCAATAGCAAAGGCGTTGCGGACCTTTAAGGCATAGGTATGATCGCTTCTTGAAGGACCCTAAGTCGTAACGGTTTGGAAATACAAAATAAAATTCTTTATAAAATCTATATACATATAAAAGAGTAAACGGAATCATAAAATCAACACAGCACAGCCAAATCAACTAGGTCTAAAGATTTGAAATTTTGTATAGAGGTTACTGTTACTACGTAGGTTTGCACTAAAAAGGGATATTTCCGAAATGGAGGCTTAAAGTTTCTTTGGCAAAATTGCATGAAAATTGGAGTAATTGCTCTTTAGCACAAATAACTTTGTTTTGAACTTCTAAATTCCATGCGATCGAAGTCGCTGGCGATTGCTAGTATAGAATAAAACGCTTCAAAATATTCTACATAGTATATTATGTTTCCTAGATGATATATTACGGAATGCGTACATATTGAACGTCAAAATACTGTTATTGAAAATGTATTATCACAAGATTTTTCCATACCAGAAAAGAAATTTATGCGATAACGTCCCTTGGAAATTGCTTTTTCCTTTTTCCTTATTCATTAGATTTATAGCCTACTTTCGACGTACAATATATTTTTGTTTTCTTCCATGTTCATAATTAAAATAACGATATATATTTATATTAAAATTGTCTATAAGTAGTTACATTTAAAAAAAACAATAAAACTTGTCACACTATCCGGGTATCCATCAAAGTGCATTTTAAATATGAAATTAGTTTTACAAATACATATATGAAATATGTTTACTGTAGTGTATTGTCTATGGTCTAGTTGTCTATGGGTGTCTCCAGCATCACGCCATATTGACAGTCGTGACAGACGTCACGCCGGCGAGAGGCGGTGCGTGTGTTAGGTACGATTATAGACGTGGTGTTTTGATAGTTGAGCCATAATATACCCCTAGGACTGAATCGTTACATTTACCCTATACCCTTATCCTTACATAGTATAAAACAATAACGCTTTTTTATGTTTCTCCCTATATATGCTTGAATCTTTAAAACTACGCAACGGATTTTGATGCGGTTTTTTAAATAGATAGAGTGATTCATAAGGAAGGTTTTCATGCATAATACATTCCCAATATATTAGAGCAACACTGATAACTTAGAGGTTTTCAATATGATGTAATTAAAATATTTTTAGCGCTTACATTGCAAACGCTACAGTATTAAGTATCAGCATTATACCGATTTGCACCCATGCGAAGCCGGGGCGGATCGCTAGTCGTCCAATAAATCGATAGATTGTTACTGGGTTATAAATCTATTTGCTATATATAGAATATAAAAGTCATACATCTAAAGCGTAACTTCCGAACAGTACGATACAATGCTAACAATGCCAACTGAACAAATTGCAACGGAACTTAAAATTAGTTTCCTGACTTCAATTTCTCCGCTGTTCCGTCTTTCACTATAAATGTTAAACAATTTTTTTTCTATCAAAGTATAGACAAGTAGACTAAAGCCTTCTTCGCACCAGGATAGTATTTTAGTCGAGTAGCAAGTAGCGTTTATCCGAACAAAGTATTTACTACTGCTCGGATTCGTTTAAAACTAAACCTACGCACTAGGGTATTAATTTCGTAACTAAACGTGTCCGAACAGCAACATTTTAGTAGAATAGATTAGTAAATCCTTTGTTCGGATACTTGCTACTTCCTACTCGACTAAAATACTATCCTAGTGAGTAGAAGGCTTAACAAATTAGAAAGAACATAAGAGTAACGCATTAAGAATGAGTGTTATAAATAACTAGCTTTTGTGCGTGACTTCGTCCGCGTGAAATTAAATAATATAGCCTATGTTACTCGGGGATAATGTAGCTCTTTAATGATGAAAGAATTTTTGAAATCGGCCTAGTAGTTTTTGAGTTATTTCAATACATACAAAAATTTAAAAATACAAAGTTTCTCTCTTTAATATTCACCTAGTCTATACAGCTATCGCCCGAGACCCTGTCTGCGCGTAAATAAAAAAAAACATAATAAGTAGCCGATGGGTTCTCCCAGACTACGTTCTATATCTATGTAAAATTTCAACGAGATCTGTAAAGCCGTTCTGGAGATAACTTCAAACATCCATCCAATTGTAACTTTATAATATTAGTAAAAAGTAAAGTTATTGAACATACTATGACGTCATATATCGGCAAAAGTATATTTTTCTACCCTTCCTACTCTTGTATCTCAAAATGCATAAAACATTTGAATGTCATACTTAAGTAAATAGTATTTTTTAAATTAAATAAAATATTAAAATTTTAACAGCCATGCACTAATTGGACAGCCCTTTAATGTCGAATTTAATATACCGAGTTCCGTCCGAGTGACGTCATAGTACTGGACAGACATTTTAACCAATTGGAGTTTTATATCCTGTGGATTGGATTTTTTTTTTAATTATATTTTTATTAAATAAATAAAAACTGACGTGTAATTTTCGCTGACGGTACCGACTAGTTTAGGACTCTTCGGGAGTCCATCTTCTAAAATTACACATGAGTTTTTAGTCGTTTTAAATAAATAAATAAAGCATAATAATGTCTCACAACATTTTTAACAATTTAATGAATAAAAGCTGTTTCAATTTTTTTTATTGTTTTACTTATAGATGGAGATTTTGTCAAAATACGTTTTAGTTATTTGTTTGTATGGTCATTATAACATTCAATTTAATTTTAAAATAATATAGCCTATGTTATCTATAGTAATACTAGCGGTCGCCAGCGACTTCGTCCGCTTGAAGTTTAGAAATTCAAAACAAAGTTTTATATCTTATTCTAACCTTTATAAAATAAGTTTGAAGTATTAATACCTATAGAAACCCATGTGCAAAACATAAAATTTATAAGGCTTATACTTACACTGCGAAAAATATTTCTAGTTCTGAACATTGGCCCTGCTTTCTTCCCCCAAAATAGAAATTTGTAAAACTCTTGAATGGCAAAGTTATTTATTCGTGTTGAAGAGCACTTATTCTTATTTTCATAGAATTCTGGCAAAGGAATCACGTTGCTCCATACAAACTTTGGACCCCCATTTCGGACCCTTACAGGTTGAATTTCGTAAAATTCTTTTTCAGGGCACTTTTACGTAGTAAGAAGAACCGTAATGCAAAATTTAAAGTCTCTAGGACCTGTAGCCACGCTGTGAAAAATATTGCTAGATTCGAACTATAACTCCCTTTTTTGCCCCCGAGGTAAAAAATTGTAAATTTCTTGAACGACAAACTTATTTATTCATGCTAAAGAGCACTCATTCCAATTTTCATGCAATTTTGACAAAGGAATCACGTTGCTCCATACAAACTTTAGACCCCCGTTTCGGACCTTTAGGGGCATAATTTCGGAAAATCTTTTCTCAGTGCACTTCTACGTAATAACAGAAACCCCTATGCAAAAATTCAAGTCTCTAGGACCCGTACCTACGCTGTGAAAAATATTTTAAGATTCGAACTGTGACCCCCCTTTTTTGCCCCCCAAAATAAAAATTGGTAAAATTATTGAATGGCAAAAATTTTTCTTCGTGCTGAAGAGCTCTTATTCTAATTTTCATGAAATTATGACCTACACCGTAAAAGATATTTGTAAATTTGAAATATTGCCCCCTTTTTTGCCCCCCAAAATAAAAAATTGTAAAATTGTTGAATGGCAAAGTTATTTATTTATGCTGAAGTGCACTCATTCCAATTTTCATAGAATTCGGACAAAGGAATCACGATGCTCCATACAAACTTTGGACCCCCGTTTCGGACCCTTAAGGTCTTAATTTCGGAAAATCTTTTCACTGTGCACTCCTACGTAGTAACAGAAACCCCTACGAAAAATTTCAGGTCTCTAGGACTCATACCTACGCTGCGAGAATTTTTTTTAGATTCGTACTTTTACCCCCCTTTTTTGCCCCCCAAAGTAAAAATTTGTAAATTTCTTGAATGAGAAACATATTAATTCATGGTAAAGAGCACTCATTCTAATTTTCATGCAATTCCGACAAAGGAATCATTTTTCTCCATACAAACTTTGGACCCCCATTTCGGATCCTTAGGGGTTGAATTTCGTAAAATCCTTTCTTAGTGCTCGGTTACGTAGTAACAGAAACCCCTATGCAAAATTTCAAGTCTCTAGACCCAGTAGTTTAGGCTGTGCGTTGATAGTTGAGTCAGTTTACTCTTTTATATATATAGAAGATTATAAAGAGAGAATCTTTGTATTTTTCTATTATTGTATGTATTGAAATAACTCAAGAACTACTGGGCCGATTTCAAAAATTCTTTCACCATTAGAAAGCTACATTATCCCCGAGTAACATAGGCTATATTATTCCACGCTTACAAAGTCGCACACAACAGCTAGTTGAGTGATATAGTGATACGTTGAAAGAATTTTTTGGAACCAGTCCAGTAGTTTTTGAATTATTTCAATACATAACAAAAAAAACCTTTTATCTTTATATATAGACAATACATTTACAATTAAACGATGTGTATATTTTTGTTGAAACTTCCACAAATTGGTTATAACCGTCAAGTAATGCATCACATCCTTGCGTAACATACTAGTTAATATCTCCCCGCTTCGGTTCTCTAATCTCTTTGTATCAAGTATGTTAAGCAAGTTAACTGCAAGATAATGCTGTTATTGATTGCTGAAGACAAGGCACTAAGGTTCATACCCGTCCATGTTATGCAGGCAATACACGTTGGGTTGTATTTTTAGGAAGTTTGTCTTAATTTGACTGTGAAAAAACAAGGGCTTATTCGCTCTTGTTATAGCTACTTATAGCTACTATGGCTACGACTATAATTTCTAAAAATAACTTTAAATATTTTCCGTGAACTGTACCGACTAGTTTCAAACTCTTCGGGAGTCCATCATCGAGTTCACCGAAAATTACACGTGAGTTTTTAGCAGTTTTAAAAAAATAAAGTATAACAATGTCTCACGATAATTTTAACAATTTAACTTTAAGTAAGATAAACACTAAGGCAAGGACACAAGAATGCTATATAAAAGCTAAATTATCCCCGAGTAACATAGGCTATATCTTTTAGTTCCCTGCGAACGAAGTCGCAACCAACAGCTAGTAGTAATCGTAGTATTTCGTAGGAAAAAGCGAATTGTACAGTTTGTAACACACGAGCCAGTATGTTAACCGGTAGGTTAAGCATGTAAGGTAAAAACTTTTATCCAAGACCTAACGTGTGTAGCTTGCATTAGAGCGCATCGGATCGACGTCTTCCCAATTAATTGCTAATCCTTGCAACAATGTAAACCTTGCTTCACCTTGTTTAAGTCATTCGATACAGGCATTGTTCACTCTTATTGTTCACGTTAAGATTTAAAGGCTTGTTTTCACGGTGCTTTAAGAACTACATGGAAAATTTGTAGTATTCACAAGACAGATAACTCTGCACCTTGGAAACGTATCTTTATATTTTTTGCAATAAGAAATTGTTGTGAAATTCATTTAGATCTAATAAGTTTAATTTCCATGTTGATATTTTAGTCACGTTTCGATTGACGGAAACCCTTCAATTCTCTGAAATCAAATTCAATTTTCGTTAACGTTGTGAAACGATCTAACAAATTGTTGTAAAGTATATTGTTTTGGTTAATTTAACGTAGTTAATAATCATTACCTTATAAAATCTATATCTATACTAATATTATAAAGAGAGAAACTATGTATTTTTGTATTTTTGTTCGTATTGAAATAACTCAAGAACTACTGGACCGATTTCAAAAATTCTTTGACGATTAGAAAGCTACATTATCAACGAGTCACATACGCTATATTATTTAGTTTCACGCGGACGAAGTCGCGAGCTACAGCTAGTAGATATATAACTGTACGAAGGGCCTGGAAAAATAAAATGATTGATTTTAAATAGTTTACGACTTAGTGGCCTTTAAGAAAAGATCTTACTCCTCCCTCAATGGCCGGCAACACATCTGTGGTCCATGGGCGTCCGATGAATTAATTTAGTTGATCCGCTACATTCTATAAAAAAGTAAGAGCTATAGGGTTATGACTCGTCATTACCTATTTTTAATTAAAAACACTGCTTACCTTTATAATAACTTAAAAGAAGTGACAATCGCCTTTGTCTCCCACTTAGGGCTTCATTAGATCAATGTCACGCAAAAAACCGCCTTAGGCCTTGTTCGCACCAGGATAGTATTTTAGTCCAGTAGCAAGTAGTAAGTATCTGAACAAAGGATTTACTAATCTACTCTACTGAATTGTTGCTGTTCGGACACGTTTAGTTACTAAATTACTTGCTACGAAAATACTATCCAGGTGCAATCGGGGATTTACGTCGAAGCAAAATATTTATCGCGAACTCGGTCTAATGAAGTTATAGAGTGATAAACATTAAAAACAACACTAACCACAGTAACAGTTGTAGTAAATGAAATTAATAATTAATCATTATAATAAATTAAATGTATAATAATGATAAATTAGTATAAACAGGTTCATTATGCGCATGTTATCGCGGAACAGGAGCACGGAACGTGAGATAGTAGGGGTTAAGCCGCTGGCGTTCTGCCATACTGTGGCAACACGGACGTAAAGAATTAATCCGGTGCAAGCAACTGCACCTTGTACTTTTATACTATTTTACTGTTTTACTGAACCTTGGACTGTTGTACTGTTTTACTGCACCTTGTACTGTTGTACTGTTTTGCTGTGCCTTGTACTGTTTTATTGCACCTTGTATTGTTGTACTGTTTTACTGCACCTTGTACTGTTGTACTGTTTTACTGTACTGTTGTACAGACAACAGTACAAAGCATCTCTGTATGGTGGACCAATAATACCATTGAATTTAATTTAAAATCATTTTAGAAGGTGGTGTGAAGTGTATAAAAATAAATTAAAAAAAGGGCGACTAGAAAAATGTAATATTGTATGTTCTCAATAAATGAGAAATCTTTATTTTGGGAATAAATGATTTCTCTAACCATAGTCATAAATGTATGACACTGATAATGATATTCGATAAGTCATGTGCTTGTCACGTGTGGGATATCGAACGTCATTTTCAGTTCTATACATTTTTGATGTTCGCTATCGAATCGCTGTGTAGCTTATGTACTTTGGGTAACCACCCTGTTCTATTTTAATCAGTAATGAAAAGTTAAATAAGTGTAAACTTAAATTTTGTATATGTCTCAGAATTTCAATATCATTATCTACAGCTTTAACAGTTTTATAATAGAAGCGATTACCAGTCTTGTCTTTTTTACTGTATGTAGTATCATAGAGTAAACCATAGAGTACTATGTTACGCGGGTATCGTAAGTCTAAGTTTTACAAGGTGAATTCTAGACTAAATGTGTCACTTCCAATCGCTCTAGTTCTTTGTTGTAGATATATAGTAGAGGACGCGGCGTGCTGCTGCGATGCCACGCGTAAATATTTCAAGAGCGCGCGCGGACATTTTTGCTACGAGGTTAAATTGTGGGAATAAAATTTAAAAAAATATTTAAATACAAACTAGACATATCTAGTTTTTATGTATCTAGATTTATAGACCAGATCTTTATATACTAATTGGCTATATTTGATTAGGTTATTGTTTAATTAATGAAGTTATTTTATAATAAACCTGTGCGAATTAATACATTAAGCTGGCTAAAGACGGTTAGTTTTAACTGCGCAGTCGAACTGTACAGTTAAAATTGACCGTCTGTAGCCGGCTTAATGTTTAACTGTACAGTTCGACTGCGGTGTTAAAACTGACGTGTGTAGGTAAGACTGAGTATTGTACAATTCGACTGTGCAGTTCAAATTAACGTGTGTACGTCAGTTTTACTGCACAGTTAAAATTATACAGTTAAATAATTAAACGTTTATAGTCGACTTTAGTCTGACTTTTAGATTGTTTGTTCAACATTATAGTTTTTTTTAAATCAATTAAAAATATTTTTGGATTATTTTGTCCCATTTCAGACGCTTTTGAATAACAAAAGCGAGTGTAATAAGAAAATTGCAATAACCGTAGCCCCGCCAAGTGCAGATTCATTATTTTACAATTTCGAAAAAGAATCTCTGCAAACGGCAAAAGTCTACCAAGTTTTTGTTTATTGTATCGCAAGGGAAGAGATTGCTTTTGTAAACTTGGCACAGGTTAAAATTCAAACAATAACCTAACTAAAAATTATTTGAAATTTCGTAAAAATAGCTGTTGTTTTTGTAATTTTAATGACGTTAAAAAATGGAAGCAATTTCTCTGAATAGCCTAATTATTATGGGCTTACCCAAAATACATTCTCTACTAAGCGATTGGTTTGCGATGGCGATAACGTTCGATATCTCATACGTGACAAGCACATGACTTATCGAATGTCATAGTCAGTTTTATACATATTTGTCATTCGCTATAGAATGTACTTTGGGGTAAACCCACAGACATCTATAGTTGACATAGTCAGACGAAGTCCCAGGCAACAGCTAGTCATAGAATACTAAGATGTTAGCATATTCGGTGCAAAACTATCTTGCATATTAGAACAGAATTTTCATGAGGTAGGTGGTGTACATATTTCAGTAGGTAAAGTGTATCGAAGCGTTTCGGAATTTACACCAAGTGTAAAGTCGAATTCTATTAAATTTACAATATAGTGTACCTTCTCTAATAATTGAAGTACTTCGATTAAGCCGGCTACAGACGCTCATTTTGAACTGTACAGTTCGACTGCGCAGGTAAAACTGACGCGTGTATGTCAGTTTTAGCTGAACAGTAAATATAGACAGTTAAAACTGAACGCGTTTAGACTTTAAAGAGTCAGATGTAGTTTCTTTTGACGTAACTATAGTATGAAAACACTATTTTAGTTTTGAAAAAGGTAACGAAGCGGTCTATTTTTTCAAGTGAGTGGCGTAATACCAAATGACTCGAGAATTAAATAACCATTGAAGAAACATTTTCAAAGATATTACCTTGCAGTGAATTTTCTCTACCGAATTTCCCAAAAATATTGTCAATTCTTTTATTCTCCTTGATTTAAACAACGAAATGTTTCTGTACATGTTTCTGCAATGGAAACGCTATCCTTATAAGATATGAACGTGAATGAATAATGACGCAACGAACCCTCACAGTAGTGCACCTGCGCCCCGACGCGTTCACACTGAGCTGTCATAATCTCCACATTCGAGTTTCCATATACTTCCCGTTAAGATATCTATCTATACTTTTCCATGGATGAATAAAACCAGATAAGACATGACATCACACTGATAGCTAGTGAGACTTACTTATACCAAATATAAAGCCCTACAAAGGATATTATGTCACTTTTTTGACATACACAGGGGGGCGCCTACAAAGTTTTAAGGATAAAAATAGGTAAAAATTTCCTAACTTCTTTCAAAATCCCTCAGCTGCCTTTCCCTGATTGGTTAAAATGTTACGCTGTCAAGATGACATTGTTAGTTCACATATTTTCCGAGTGCCATAATATCCTTGTAGACCTATACGTAACGTGACAAAGACAGTGAAATAGGCCCTTTTATCCATATGCGATTTTTTTTGTGACGTATTATATAGGATTGTGGCGCTCCAAGCGGACTTTGGGTGAACTAAGGCCAAAAGAGATGATATTATTGGTTTAAAGCTGGATGTGTGTTGCACATAGCTGGAGCGTATGTGTATTGCATTTGTTGTCCCTCTACCGTTTACACTATGATCACATCTATACGTTTCTCATTCTACGATACATTTCATACGCTATTTGTCATCTTACAGATATTTCTTTTCAAATGTCACTTCAACCTTTTTCGCTTTTTATATTAGGTTGAGAGTTTTTTCAGTTTCCATAAATAATGTGAATTTGGGAGTACCCCTGGGACTATATAGAGCTTTAATTGTTTTGCAATCTATACTAATATTATAAAGAGAGAAACTTTTTATTTTTGTGTTTATTGAAATAACTTAAGAACTACTGGGCCGATTTCAATAATTCTTTCACCATTAAAAAGCTGCTTTATCACCGAGTAACATAGGCTATATTATTTAATTCCACGCGGACGAAGTTGCGCACAACAGCTAGTAAACAATAAAGGAACTATTCTACACTGCTTTTAACATCCTGTATAAACCTAAACAAACATTTTATTATTTCTTTTTTTCATTGATAATGAGAGAGTTGACAGCAATGTTTTTGCACAGCTCCTTTTATTTCGGTCAACAGTCCGTTAACCTACTTTTACTATTTTATATTCCAAACAAAACGTTTCGATATCTTCCTTTTGAAATAAAATACATATCTTTGTTGGAGTAAGAAAAGAGACTCGTTTTAAGGCTACAATTATTCTCAGTATAAAATAAACACCCTCTAGACAAATAAAATATTTCGTTTGATCATTCGTCGCTTTGAACGATATAGCAAGATGTTTATCACAAAGCGCTGTTTCGCAATAAAATACAGGAGTGTCTCCTGTATTTTATTGCGGAATACGATAATCCCCTTTTCTACAATTCTCGCGACATCAAACGTTATTATTTTCAAGTTTGAACTCGTACGATAAGTGCCCGATAAAAGGCGACGGAACGATAGGAGACAATTTGCATTCAATTATTATGTTCAAACACTTTTAATAATCGTATTAGATAAAAAATGGCTTTATTATCTTTGTCAGTATCGAATCTTCAATCTTTTAGGCGATGCAAAAATGTGTCCCTCGAACTAGTCCAATGAATTTGGACCCCGGCTGTCCCTCTTAGGTCCGCGGCTGATCTTTACATAAATTGAGTAATTAATATTTCTACTAATAATGAATCTTTGTTTTGTTTTTTAACCATTAGCATAAATCTAGCGTAGAGCAAACTCTATGTTCCTTTCGACTCCGTTTCAAATCATAAAATTATCAAAATCGATTGCTCCTTCATTATTATTCTCTGAGATTGCAGCCAGTGATCATGTTTATGCCAATTGTGATGTAATACAATCATTTTGATAGAGAACCGAATGTAAATTAACTAGACATTTATTGAATTTGTAGAACTTTGTACCTTTATTAGTTTAGAACTCGTCTACGATATGAATTTATAGTGCATACCGTATGGAATTTGCCTGCTTTCACACGTACGCTTTTTTACCGTCCGCGTTGACAATTTTTTAACGCTTTCCCTCATTCTATCGTTGTAAAATAACTTGGTTCGTTCGTCTGGCGCTCAAAATCGAGCGCAGAAATGTCGTTAACAATTTATTTTCTTTCAATCCTGCTGCAGTTGCTGATGCAGCATACTTGATATCCTTGACGATAGCAATAATTTTTTTTGATTTTTTTTCACAATATTTTGACAGAGAGTTAATACTTTGTTTAGACTGACCCTTATCTGTTTAAAATGTACTTTAAGTATAGAAATAAAGGGTAAAATTGATACATTACGCATACAAATCCTTTTCTGAGTACATTTTATGTAAAATGCTAGAGCAGGAGTCCCTTTTAAGTCCTATTCCTCATTGAATTGCAAATGTGTCTAACTTTTTTAATTGTCACAAATCGACGATGTCCTTCGAATATCTCAGAGGCGAAGGCGATTATTTTATGAAGACAGATTTTTTTATCTGTATTTATCTATGGATATTTTTAATTACAATAGTAGGAAATCAAATTCGTATTTATTAACATGTTTAAAATCGAAATAAGGAGAGAAAACTATAACAAAAGCATTAATAAGCTAAATAAATCAACACATTAATAAATAAAAAAATATATTGATTGTCTAAATAAATTCATTAGTTAAATCTGTTGAAAATATTTTTATATGTTTTTCATTTTCTCTCCAAAAGTAACATTTTAATTAAAGGAAAATTACGCTTGATTTTCATCAATGCCCCAAAATTTTACGTTCATCATGAAATTGTGAAAAAGCGAGCATTAAATATGAGATAATTAAGATGCTGGGATTTCATATTTTTGTATACGTAATAAAAACGTTTCGCTGTGTCGCGGAAAGCGGCATTGCTCGTTTTGAATTTTTTATTTGTATATTTTTAGCCAGTAGGAAAAAGTATTATACATTTTGAAAAGATAATTTATATTTTTAGACTGTAGTCTAGAAATAGAGAGCTTAAAATAATTAAAAAAATATACAGTTATGCAAATAATAGTCTTTATGGACAGAATAATAATCAGAAAAATCAAATACGATATTTTAATAGATAAGATGTCTGTTTTAATAAATTGTTACGTATTGAACGTGTTATTTACTTTATTACATACTAGCTGTGTTCGCGACTTCGTCTACGTGGAATTAAAATACCATATGTTACTCAGGGATAATGTAGCTTTCTAATGGTGAAAGATTTTTTTTAATCGGCCCAGTAGTTCTTGAGTTATTTCAATACATAAAAAAAATAAAAGTTTCCTCCTTATAATATTAGTTTAGAAAAGAGAATAACATCTATACTAATATCAAAAAGAGAGAAACTTTGCATTTTTGTATATATTGAAATAACTCAAGATTTACAAAGCCGAATAAAAAAAAACTTTCACCGTTAGAAAGCTACATTATCCCCGAGTAACATAGGCTATATTGATCCACGCGTACAAAGTCGCGCACAACAGCTACTAACATATAAAATTACATATAAGTAACAAGAAATGAAAAGTAAATATTATAATATCATCATAGTTTCCTTCCCGCTACAGCCTGCGTACATATAATGCAGTACGTAATTTAATTGACGGAGGAAATGGCTTTTAGTGCGGAGATGTATACAGCGTGGTTTGTAATATATTTACCGTAGAAAGAGAAAGATATAGAACTGGCATAGCTTTTTTTTATACAAGAAAAGGGGGCAAACGTGCAACGGGAACACCGAGGTGATCATCGACGCCCACGGACATCTGCAATACCAGAGGAACCACAGATGCGTTGCCGGCCTTTTAGGAGGTGATACGCTCGCTTCTTGAAGGTCCCTAAGTCCTATAAAGCGTATACGATTTAGGGACAAAAAATGCCTTAGACTACGTCCTATGTATGTTGTGTATGCATAATTTACGGTTTTAAACCAATAATATCATATCTTAAGTCTTTGCCTGGGACGTAAGGAAAATTTAGTCACCAAAAATACGCTTGGAACGCCAGAATACTATATGATACGTCACATTTGTTTGGGTCCTATTTCTGGCCCCAAGCAAACAAAATAGTATCCGGAGAAAGGGACCAAAGATCAATGTCACTGTCTTTGTCACGTTACGTGTATTTCGTATAACTGTGTCTCAGTTACTGTCAGTATGACATGGGTCATGTCTCATCTACTTCTTTTAATCTATGTGTATTTACTATGTTGTGTAGTCAAAGAAAATCAAATGTAAATGTTTGTGTGGAAAAATAAATATAACGCATCTAATTTAAACGCAATTTTACCTTTCAATTGAATCTTTAAAGTTTTTGATAGAGTTATAATAAAATCTATAAGACTTTGTTTTAAAAAAATAGTTTGGAAAACAGTTACCAATATTATCTTATTATATGACATTCTAATATTGACCTTTTGTAAACTAGCTACAAGCGTTCAGTTTTAACTGTGCAGTTAAAACTGTGCAATTCTAACTCAGAGTCTGTTGGCAGATTTAAGCTTAATAGATTTGTAAATATCCAATCAACTATAAAATAGAACTTCCAACTAAAATATGGATTATTATGCTATACTACCTGTTGTTCGCGACTTTGTCTGCGCGGAACTAAAAAATATAGCCTATGGTAATCGGAGATGATGTAGATTTTTTGAAATCGGTCCAGTAGTTTTTGAGTTATTTCAATACATACAAAAATACAACGTTTTCCTCTTTATAATATTAGAATAGATTATGTTAGTTTATACAATAATAATTTAAGTAAGTTAATCCACTACGTTATTTCCTGTGATTGATACGTATCAAGTAGCGCTCGGCCGTAATCGACAACAATGACAGATTGATACCACGTCACTGCACTCCATAGCCTGATATTGATTTACTAATTTTATACAAAGATTTTCGCTTCTTATTGTGGGATACACAAAATTAAACACAGCGGTCGAATGCCAACTGATTTATTATATTATATAGTTACCCTCATATACTACACTTATAACGTGGAAATGACCCTTAAGGCAGCTCTGCATAAGGTACAATAGTTGTTTTAATTAATAATAAGTAATTTTTGGTTACATTAATGACTTTAATTGAGGTTTTATTGTAATTAGTTTCATAATGTTTGGACATTCTAATGTAAAAACTGCCTATACGGTTGAACTTGGATAAGAATGAAAACTCTATAAGTGAGAGTGATTCCCTGGTCCCGGTGTACGACCTCCATAACCGTGAAACGCGGACAAACGAGAAACCTCTATAAGTAAAACAATTATCGTGGTCTCTTGGACTCTAGCTTTACAGGTTTAGATACGCGCTAGTCGTGGAGTTGCGGAAAATGGAGCCCATAATGGATCGAAACCTTTAACCTTTAACCTTATGATCTGCTTCTTCTTGCCACACCCTTTACAGTTACTTAATGGTCGTGAAAGACACTAAGTAAACATTGAGTATGAGAAATCTACACTAAGTGCTGTTAAAGTTTACAATTTAACTATTAAGTATGTAAAAGATTTTTGAAACTCAAAATATGTTTTCTAACTCGACGTTATGTGAATATATTTTTGGTAGAACGTTAACTGGAGAGCACTGTGAGAGGTGCAGTCCATTACCTACTCATCGCTCGTTACCGAGGCCACTGCGCCATGCACCTGTATTCAAAACTTCAGTACACTTCAATTTATAGGATATAATGTTTGTGTAGTTATAATATAATGTTTAATAGCCGTATGCAGTATAATGGTCTTTTTTTATAGTAGACTAGCGTTCACCGACTTCGTCCGGGTGAAATTTAGGAGTTCAAAAGAAAACAGGAAAAATTATTAATAAGTAGTAAACAGCATTTATTCCAATTTTCGTGCAATTCTGACAAAGGAATTACGTTGCTGCATACAAACTTTGGACCCCCATTTCGGATCCTTAGGGGTCGAATTTCTTAAATTCCTTTCTTAGTGCACATCTTCGTATTAACAGTAAGCTCTATACGAAGTTCCAAGGCTCTAGACCCAGTAGTTTTGGCTGTATAGAAGAGACCAACGAGCAGCGGATCGCCTAAGGTAGTTGATTTCACGCCAATGGTGGTTTCATATTAACGGCCTCGACTTAGTTTGGGCGGAACTAAAAAAATCTAGAAAGTAGTCTTTGTGGTCTCCCTCTGTTCTACTTCTGTGCTTTTCACCAAGATCTGTTAAGCAAGTTTCGATACCGTCGTACAAATATCTGTCCATCCATACATCGTAACTTTCGCATTTATAAAAGTTTTATTCAAATCTCAACAGATCTTGGGGGCTAACCAAAGTATCTTTCGATTGGCGATATCGCTGCTGGAATCGACAAAAATGTATGCAACTGACAACCACGTTCGATAAATCATGCTTGTCACGTGTGACTTGTGAGATATCGAATGTCAATTTCAGTTCCATGCATTTTTGATGTTCGGTATCGAATCGCTTCGTAGCGAATGTATTTTGGGTAAACCTCCTTGTTCTATAAGATTATGGGACTTCCCATGATGTTTTTAATTAATTCTTATCTTAATATATTTTATTAGAATATATGTTAAAGTCTACAACGGCAAGGTTCACAAAATAAATTAAATTATTATTATTTTGTTTTGTAGTCTTTGTAACTAGATGGCGCTGTGCGACGTACGTGCGCACTATTGTTTTGTTGTTCGGTGTATATGATATGCTCACGATTAACGAGGATTAAAGGTCTCATCCAACCCCGCAGTTTGTTGTCATTTGAGATGCTCACCTTCGGGGGGCTTTATTTTTTCCTGTACAATATTTAAATGAATATTTACCTCTACACTAAGGTTAAAAACCTGCATCTGACAATACCTGTGGTAAAGGTCACATAACATTCCGTGACCCGTTTCCCGTTAGCCTCTTTTTAAAAACAAAATACAATCGGCCTCATACAACTTCGTACCTGTATTGTCAGGCAATAACAAAGAAGATAAATTAATATTCCTTCCCTTGTTCCCTCTGAATACATTTTAACAAAGGAAAAAACATTTGCAAGCGACGCTTATAGCTCGATGTCAATTGATAAACTTATTCATTTAAAACCGGCTAGAGACGTTCAGTTTTTAAATGTACAGTTAATTGGGCAGTAATACTGACGTACACATGTCAATTTGAATTGCACAGTCGAACTGTACAGTTCTCAGTTTTGCCTACACACGTCAGTTTTAACTGCGCAGTCGAACTGTACAGTTAAAACTGAGCGTCTATAGCCAGTTTTAGAGTTTATCCTAAACTGAGAAACATTTACAGAAGAAAATTAATAAGTAAACAGATTGAATCAGTTCTTCGCTTTTAATATTAAAAGCATTTTTTTATCAAAAAATAAATAATAGTAGGATACAATATAAAGTATCTTTAGCTGGCTACAGACGCGCAGATTTAACTGTACAACTGCGCAGTTAAAACTGAAGTGTGTAGACAAAACTGAGTACTGTGAAGTTCGACTGTGCAGTTCACATTGACGTGTGGACGCCAAAGATGAAATATTTGACATAGTAACAGGAATATATTTCTCAGTCGTATATCAAACAGATAATATAATACTATATTACTACAATATATATTATCGAGGTTTCCATTGAGTTCAAAGAATAAAGTAATTCTTCTCCGACGTACAATTTCGAATTTGATCTCTTTTTAATATTGTACGAATCGTGAAAACATTGTTGGCTTGCGATGATGGAATATAGTATTTAATTGCTTTTTTTATTTGTTTTTATTTAAAAATATAATTTATATTTTATATCCTTTTTAATAAATAATAAAAAACGTCGATTTCACTAAGTATACAGTGGTAAATATTACTCATTTAAATCAGAATTATGTACGCGTATAAAAAAGAGTCATCCCTGTTGCCTTGTTCGAATTAGGATAGTATTTTAATCAAGTAGCAAGTAGCAAGTATCCAAACAAAGGATTTACTAATCTACTTTACTGTTACTGTTCGGACACGTTTAGTTACTAAATTACTTGCTACTTGATTAATACTCTCCTAGTGCGCTCAATGCTTTAGGGTGGGTTTCGAGCACCTCGGTGGGGACGTTTAGTGAGCTGGTGATGATGATGATATCATCTGAATCATCATCAAAACAAGTAACTAATGTGATGAAAAACTCATAACCTTAATTGTATATATTTCAAGATATAATATCAGATATATATTCTAGGTTATATTTAACCGCTACGATATTAAAGCAATAAACTACAAACAGGAACAAACATTATGAAATTGGAATTTCCGTTCAGAAGGAATATAGCAATATATCTGATCTTATAGACCGCGATGAACCAATCTTGTTCAATTTTATGGAATATATCTATATTTTTATTGAAAACATAATTTTATTATTATTCGAAAAACTAATACCGTTTTGGTAATAAATAGAAAAGAAAACGAAAGCACTTTATTATAAGTAGGGTTTTATTAGATGTAATCTACACTAATATTAAAAATATTGTATGTTTGTATATATTGAAATAACTCAAGAACTATAGGGCCGATTTAAAAAATTCTCCCACCTTTCAAGAGCTTTTTAAAATCCACGCGCACAAAGTCACGAACAACAGCTTAAAAGGGCAAAATAAATAGATAAAATAATGTGAATGTAACATGCCACGGTACAGCACAGCACAGAAAAAACCACATACACTATATTGTATAATATTCACGACTAAAACCCACAAATAGGGTAGGCAAATATTAAACATAATATTATTAAATCGTCGTAAAAGTGAGTTAAACGACCGTATATTCAAACGCCACTTAAATACGTGGTTACGTAAGCGTCGCTTTAAATCTAAGTGTCGTCAAAATTAAACGAGATCGTGGTATTGGAGTTTAAGAGTGGACTTAACATGTGAGACACTCTTACATATGAAATGCCTTTTGAAAATTCGGTCGTAAGATTGTTTTTTATATTAAGTGGCAAACGAGCAAGCATTCAACAGGATTCGCTGAAAAAGCGAAGCGACTGCTGGCCATAGACAACAATTGCAGATGCGTTGCCTACCCTTAATCTACGGATAATTAATTTATTAAAATATATCATCTATACTAATTTTATAAAGGGAGAAACTTAATATTTTTGTATGTATTAAAATAACTCAAGCACTTACTGAGCTGATTTCAAAAATTCTTTCACCATTAGAAAGCCACATTATTCCCTAGTAACATAGGCTATATTATTAAATTTCACGGGGACGAAGTCGCGCACAACAGCTAGTATTATATCATAGTAAACATTATTTACTATTTGGTACTTCACGCGAGATTTATATGAGACGTAAATACTGCGTCGTGCACGCTACGAAGAGATTCCAATTTCTACAACATTTGGTAGCTATACTTTATTAGTTCAATATCACAGCGGTGCGCGGTTACACATACAAATATAATAAAAATAACATTCGAACAAGTTATATATATAAAGAACATAGTATGATTGTTTAATCTTGAGATCAGGTTCCGATAGAGGCTGCATTCAGTGATCACTTCAATCTATTACTATACAACTTCATATTTTACAATATCTTAAGTTTTTTATTATAATAAAAGGTTAAAGGTTTTTGACCCATGATGGGCTCCATTTTCCAACTCCACGAATAGCGCGTATTTTGCGTGAATACACATATCATTGAATTTCTTCGCCGATACGTGCAGTTTGCATAGCGATGTTTTCCTTCACCTAAGAGTGTCGGTAAATATGTACATATGAAAATCGAAAATCGAAAAACACATTGGTACAGGGCGGGATTCGAACTCGGGACCTGCAGTTTACAAGTCAAGAGCTAAACCCCTGAGCCACCGACGCTCGTATTATAATACAAAGTGGCAAACGAGCAAGTGGCTACCATTATTCGCTGAACAATCCGATGAGCCCCCTGCCCATAGACGTCTGCAAATGCAGTTTTTTTTTCTATATTACAAAGTGGCAATCGTGCAAGCGGCCACCTTGATTCGTTGAAATGGCGAAGCGACACCTATAGACATCTGCAATTGCAGATGCGTTGCCTACCTTTAATCTACAGAGGAGGAGACGCACAGCAAGAGGATAATACCTCTTCCTATACGTCCCATACTCCGCCAATCCACTTCCCTTTTCCATCATTACCTTATAAGGAAATGATAAGAAGAGAAGGTAGGTTCTAATATTGTAAAAGCTAATGTTTAGGTGGATTTATGTTAGAAGGTATCTCCAGAACGGCTCAACGAATCTCGATGTATGGCACACATTTAAATCATCTTCTGGAAGAACGTATAGGCTACTTAAGTTTTTTTAATTCCGCGCTGACAAAGCCGCGGACGACAGCTAGTCGTTCATATTCTTTTCATGAGCTTTCAAGAGAGACCTTGAGAGTGAACGCTTTTAAGATTCTTTTATGTGTTTTCCGCAAGTTTCGTTATGAAAAGATTTCTTGATAGCTTTTTAACACCAGTTTTTTATATGACAAAAGTATCTTTCAATATTACCTTCTTCAAGATATAAAAGATAAATAGAATTAATTATAATATACAGTAATAAGGTATTTAGTATGTATAAGAACACGTCGGTGCAGTTTGTTGTCGAAATGTACATGTAATGTGTAGTCTGTAAGCTTTATTTAAATAAAATAATGAAAATGAAAAAGCAGATGATTAATTTAACAAGAATTTACTGATATTTAATGTGGATGATTACAAAGTAAAAAGGTAAAGTGTGAAAGAAGATATGAGTTGTTTTTATAAACATTTCTAACTTTTTGAACCAGCAAAGGAAATGGCACTTACAACCGTTGATGTTTAAGTACGAATTCATTTGCTAAATAATTATTCATTTTCTTTTCACCGAGATGATCTTCGACGCGGATGAATATTTGCAACACACGAGGAACCGCAAATTCGTTGCCGGACTTTCATTTCATATTAATTGATTTAAATGTATTATTTCGTATATTACCAAATGAAATTCATCGTTTGAAAGCGTTTTCGTTATTTGCGGCCGCTTTGCTCTTAACACTTGCACTATTATTATCTCTTTGTATTAAAGGGAACCTAACCACGTATCATTGCAAAGGCAATCGTTTTTGGAGCGTCGGTGGTTCAGGGGTTTAACTCTTGACTTGTAAACTACAGGTCCCGAGTTCGAATCGCGTCATGTACCAATGTGTATTTAGTTTTTCGATTTTCATATGTACGTATTTACACGACCCTCTTACGGTGAAGGAAAACATCGTGATGCAACCTGCACATATCGGCGAAGAAATTCGAAGATATATGTGAAGTCACGCAAAATAAGCGCTAGTCGTGGAGTTGCGGAAAAAGGAACCCATCATGGGTCGAACTATATTAATATACTAAGCAGTCTTGTAAGTGTTTTCTAGGTTATATTCTACATCTGTTAAGTTTTTCTGGAGATTCTTCAAACAAACATTCATTAATACAAAATTACACAGTAAGAAATGAGATAGAGTTAAGAAAGTAGACTACTAGACCTCGTTATATTTAAATAGGTGCGACATATAAAGTCTTTTATAGTACTTCAAAGGAATAGAAGGAAGCTTCGGAGCGGTTTCCTTTCAGAGACAAACCGCAAGCTGAAACTTAAACGACTTCAAATTACTGACGTCCTAATTTTACTCTCGAAGATTTCTATCCGTTGCGTTTTGTGTTCGACTAAATGGCGAAGTTCAGACACATTTATTACTTTGAACGATGAGTTCAAATAAATATAAAGTCAGTAAACTTACTCGTATTGCGTTACTTAGGATCTAATTCTGAATCAAATCTCAAAGCAACTCCTTACAATCTAATATTAGTCAGATATAAGACTAATATTAGACATTATATAGTCAAAAATATGGAATTTTAGAGCTTAAGCGTGGTCCTAACATTTAAGACGCTGTTATCCTTATCCTTACATAGTGTAAAACAATAACGGTTTTTTATGTTTGTCCCTATATATGCTTGAATCTTTAAAACTACGCAACGGATTTTGATGCGGTTTTCTTTAATACATAGAGTGATTCATAAGGAAGGTTTATATATATACTAGCGACCCGCCCCGGCTTTGCACGGTTTCAATTATTGTTAGTGTGGCTGTTATATACAATGTTCACAGCTTTTCTGTAGTGTATTTAGTTTTGCACTAGTGCGAAGCCGGGGCGGGTCGCTAGTATATTTATATGACGTTTCAGAATTCAGCCAATAGGTATTTGATTTAGCTCTATGATAGTGACAGTGAAAGCGTAGCGTATTTTAAAATTTATATTTAATATAGTACCATCACTTTCATAACGCCTGTTAAACGATCTCTGTTTTTTTTTTGTTAAATTTGATGCTTTTGTATACGTAAAAAATAAGTGAAAAATCAGTTATTGGCGCAGTGAATCTTAGAGGAAGTTGTCAGAGATAAAAATAGAGCACAAAGGAATAGGGAAAATAATTAACTGGGGAAAGTTTCCTAGTGTCTGGGGACTTGAAGATGTATCAACTAGGAAGTCGTCATGATTTATTGAAGGTCTTCGCCGAATAAAACATTATTTCTATCACTTAAATGTGTGAATCACTTTACTTATTTTGTTTTTTAAATCTGTCAATTGTTTTTTGTCTTAGAAATTATTAAATTAGATTTTACTAGCTGTTGTGCGCGACTTAGTCCCCGTGGAACTAAAATATATAGCCTGTTACTCGGGGATAATGTAGCTTTCTAATGGTGAAAGAAATGCTTAAAATCGGCCCAGTAGTTTTTGAGTTTTTTAATACATACAGAAATACAAAAATACAAAGTTTCTCTCTTTATAATATTACATATAGATATAGATAATAAGTACTATTTTTGGTGTATTTAACTATATTGTAGTATTTCTACAATATTCCGTTATCAGGTCATATTTATAAACTATATCGCTAACTGCATAACAGAGATAACATTAATTTAATGAAATATTATTATTTTATACAGTTAATCAGGATGTACGCAGTTCAAGTCACTAACAGTGCGTTTTCAGTGTCGAAACATGCACATACAACATGTTGTGATTCGAGTATTTTTGTAAGAGAGATCCTTTCTGTAGTGCTGGGAAAAGACATCATACTTCTTTGCCCACGACTGAGTTAGTGCGGAATTAACACATTCCGTGCTCCCCACTCGAGTGGGGCGGGGATAAAGTAGCGGCGCCGCCTACTCGGAACCGAGTGAGCGTTCCGTTTTCATTCATCTATATTTACTAAATCAAAATTTACCTAAAAACGTTTTGGCTCACAGCATTTCTTTTTCATTTATTTTTTAAGCAGTAAATGTGTTAAAAAATCTAAGTAACCTATGTGTTTTTCCAGGCTGTGTTCTACTTTTGTATCAAATATCATCCTGAGTCTTTGAGCTGTTCTTGATATACCTACTAAAACCCATCCATTTAAGCTATTGCATTTATAATATTTAGTAAAATTATGCTTTCACTGCGTATTACTCTTTTACTTTATTGTTTTCTTTTAACGTGTCTCAAATCAAAATTTTAGACTGTGATTTATTTATACAATTTAACTATAAAGAAAATTAGTTAAGGGAGAATCTAAATTGTTTAGTTAAAGCACAAAGATAAATGTATATTGTTAGTCTTGAGTAAATTAACCAAACCCATTGTGTATTTCAAAGAGATTTCTTCTGTCGTACTTCCATTGGCTTTATTCCAAGGAAAGGCAACACTAATGGCTTTTTCTTTCACCGTCTTCCACAACTTTATATAAATAATATAGTTTTTAAAATGCTGTCCTCAGTTTGTATTATGAAGTAACATTATTTTTGACGATAAGAGAAATAACATATTTAAGAAAATTACACTCTGATACAAGAAGTTATGCAGCAGGAAATATCCAGTATAATCTGTTGATAGAAATTTAAATTAACTAACCGTGAATTCCTACATTCGAAATCCTTATCCTTATCCTGACATAGTATAAAACAATAACGCTTTATTATGTTTGTCCCTACATATGCTTGAATCTTTAAAACTACGCAACGGATTTTGATGCGATTTTTTTAATAGATAGAGTGATTCATAAGGAAGGTTTTCATGTATTATACATTCACAGTTTAGTAGAGTAACACTGATAATTGAGAGGTTTTTAATATGACGTCGTAAATTAACACATTTTTAGCGCTTAAATTGCAAACGCTGCAGTATTTAGTATACCGATTTGCACCCGTGCGATGCCGGCGCGGGTCGCTAGTACTTGTATAAAAGATTGTCATCCCACTCATTCTTATTGAAAAAATATAGACAGCTATATATGTTTTTTTTATAGATAATAAAGCAGACGAAACTCTAAACAGCTGTATGTCAGCGCAGGGACGGCTTAGTCCGTCCCTGCTTCGCTGACCTGACACCTATTAATTTCATGTAAATTAGTGCCTTTATTTTAAATCTATGGTATAAAAGTGTCTCAGTCGCTGTCAATATGACATATGTCATGTCCCATCTGTTTTTTTATCTATGGTTTAACGCAATAGATATTTCACTTAATTTAACTGTATCAATTATTGTTTCTATTTGTTTTGTTTCATGTATTAAATAGTATCGTTTCTATTTTACATGATAGTATTTTTTTTTATAGGAAAAGGTTCAAGGGCGTAAAATTAATAGGTGTACGGTATACGAGAAACAACAATCATATATTATCCGGCAGAACTAGTTTCGAGTAAACATTTTGTTTTGAAACTCGGCAACATATTCGGATATTACTTTTCTAATTTCACGCACCGTTTGTACGACAAATAATATTTAATCTATCTACCAGATGACTTTATTTAGTTGCTTATTTGGTAACAAAATTCTTTACGAATTTCCGAATCAATCGTCATTAATTCTTACAGTAATCTGATTTTTAACAATTTATTTACTAGCTGTTGTTCCCGACTTCGTCCGCGCGGTATTAAAAATATAGCCTATGTATATGTATATTACTCGGGGATAGTGTAGCTTTCTAACGGTGAAAGAATTTTTGAAATCGGCCCAGTAGTTCTTGAGTTATTTCAATACATACAAAAATTTAAAAATGCAAAGTTTATCTCTTTATAATATTAGTATAGATTAGTATAGAAAGACATATTTTTTAACATTTTTGTAAAACTCACCAAAGACAAAACATATAATTAGAAAATCTTATTCATCTTCTCTCAATACTAAGCTTATAACTTATTTTTTTATTTTATGAAACAAACAAATAAGAGCAAAAAAGCAAACTATAATAAACTTTAGCAGTTGTATATGCACAGCTCAAGCTATACTTAAATATCTATAGGTATAAGACCCCCAGCTTGGTGTTACAGTGGTCAGCAGTGACTGACATTGGAGCTCTGACAAGGAAGTAAGCAACAGAAAGTTCCACCACATGGCGTGCTTTAAGTTACGTCCAAAGTTTATCAAACAAACTTGTGTTTAGAACAAGCTTTTGTAACCACATGTTTCCTACATTTTATACGTGAAATAAACTTTACAAAACATTTAATACTGAAATCTAAAAATTTTAGATCGTTATTTATTTTTAAGACCAACGGTACAGTAATAACTTGGTAATAGTAAAATTTAGGCCAAAAAAAACATTATTCGACAACCTTTGAACTCATTTTTTAGCATGATATTGTATTGTAATTTCTAATTATACTTATTTATATTGAAAAGTAATATATATTATATTCAAAGGTAAAAGCAGAGTAAGCACCCGTTCATTATTCAGAATGCTACTTGCTACTCGACTAAAATACTATCCTGGTGCAAACAAGGCTTTAGAGTAGCACTAATTTTATTTATTAGAACCATTGATTTGCTGAAGTAAAAAGTAACTGGAATTAATAAAGACCGCAAGTCTGGTCTTCGTTTGAAATTTATGTACAAAGTAATCTGTTTGACTTATGAATATTTAGAACATTTGTCACCGCCTGCTTTATTGTATTACAAAGTTTTGTTTAAACATCGTCACTCGCAACAACTCGCTGCCAAAGGGAATAATTCGATTATTCTAATGGCTCCCAAAATCGTCCCTTGTAATTAAGAATTTATTTGGTAGCAGAAGGGAACGGAATTATTAAGATTATTTGTATATTAAGACAACAGTAACAAGTTTGTGATTGCACGTGTGGATAATATTTATTATTCGGTAACAAGATGGTAACAGGGGGCTAACAAAAGTACATTCGCTACGAAGCGATTCGATAGCGAACGTGAAAAATGTATGGAATTGACAATGACGTTCGATAACACGAGACAAGCTCATGACTTATCGAATGTCAGTGTCACGCGCCTTCATTATCTACAATTCAGAAGTGGTGAAGTGAATTCAAACGGGGTGGAGAGAGCATTGAAGACGACCCCCGTGCCGCTGGGCCGGTTTCTGTCGTAATTAGTCAAGTTTGTGTCAAATTATATTAATATCAAAATACAAGGTAACACATTTGATCATAAATAAATGTGTTGTTTCCAATGCATTTACGTGTGTATTATAAATTAGAATGCGAGCGCGCAGCGATAGTATAAACATGACATTCGATTCGTATCTCGCTTGGTGCGTAATTTCCTGCGGCGCTAGCCAGCTTACGATCTTCCGGCGCTCTCCAATCATGTGGTCCAAGTTAATTCATATTGAATATACATTTAAAATGTATATCTTCTATTCCATTAACCCTAGCTCTTCGTAAGACCGAGTTCGCGATATAAACGGAGATTTTGATTATGTAAGGTTGTTTTGCGTGTCATCGGGATAATGAAGCCCTAGGCTAATAAACACTAATGTTGGCGACGGCTTAAGGAATGCGGCGTCAAGTAGTCATAAGAGCTGGCATTGTATTCGTCTGGCACCTAGTGTAAGACCTCATTGTTATCGATTGGCATTTCTTAAAAATATACCCTGAGTGGCCGCTAGAGGGCGAAGTTGTTTATTAGCCCTTTAGTGTTGATGAAGGACGAGGGATCCGTGTGTACCATGGAATAGAGAACAACGATAACAATGGGGTCACTGTTTCAGCTTTAGTATAAGTAGTAGTTGTAAGTTTAACAAGACACAGTCCTAAGGGAATAATAAAGGCAACAAGTAGTCAATAACCAAGAAGAAGTTTTTTAATAATTAATACAGTCCACTACAACTAAACTAACGCTTTTATTTGTAAATAAAAAACGAAAGCAAACTCTATTGTAAAGAAACTCCGAGGAAAATAAAATTTCAATTCTCGGTTAAACAGAATACTTTGAAAACGTAAAAATAGACTCTAATAGCCTCGAAAAGATATAGGCATTTAACCTGTTCAGTCAGAAAAAAATCAAGCCTACATTTTAAACTCTTGTTGGATAGAATAGAGACTAAAGATTTCCATATACTCGGATGTTTAATGTAGGCAAGCGGTATTGTAATTTAGTGTGAGATCTGTCACTCTTCTTCTTCTTCTTTCTTTCTCTCTTCTGAACTGTTGTGTCACAATAGAGTCAATATAAAAGTGGATTTTTAATTAATACAGTGTACTTTTCATATATAAAACAAATCTAGAAGACTTTTTAAAACAAAAATGTATGTATGTTTTTTCGCTTTGAGGTTATAACTTGTACCACATATGTGATGACCATTTGCAGAGCGCTGCTGTTCCCGCAATTTGGCCCATTGAATTCAGTCTCTATTACAGCGGGAGAGTTAGGTTTGATTTGTTGACTAATGCATCACAAACTGCTTTTCCGGTCACTTTGTTTGAAGTTCTGGATATTTTGCTTTTAAAAATAAATACATATAGTAAATGCCACAATCAAAGTTCTTTTATATTTTACTTAAACATTTAATGAATTACTCTGAGTGTGAAAATAAATATCCTTTTAATACGAATAATAGATTTAATATAATAATTTATTTATGTCGATACTTAAAAAATTACCTTTTAATATTAACCAAGTATATTGTTTAATTTACCAATTAAATTAAAAATATCGTTATTCCAATACGCTAATGTACAAAATTGAAACGGCAGCGCGACAGCATATACATTTATATCGTCGGTGACTTATAATTTCTTCGTAAAACTTTAACTTTATTTTAAACTATATAAATATATATAATACTTATATATCTGTACGTAACTACATCTTCGTTGTTACCTCTGCGACTTCCCGCGCGAATCTACTGTTTTTTCACTGTACCTTTTCTTAATATCCATAGATTAAAAGAAGTAGATCAGACATGACATGTGTCAAACTGACAGCGACTGTGGTACATTTATACGAAGTCTTTGGTCCCTTTCTCCGTATGCGATTTTGTTTGTTTGGTTCCAGGACCAAGACCCAAACAAATGTGACATATCATATAGTATTGTGGCGCTCCAAGCGTATTTTTGGGGAACTAATTTTTCATACGTCCCAGGCAAAGACTTGAGACATGATGTTATTGGTTTAAAGCCGTAAAGTGATACACACACGACATACATATGACGTAGTCTGAGGCATGTTTTGTCCCTCAACCGTATACGCTATCACCACTTCTATACTTTTCTCTTTCTACGTTAATATCATAAAGGTAAAAGTCTTAGTGGCCAGTATGCCAGCAAAGAGTTTATATGCCTCAAACTTTTTAATTTCCCTTCCACTATATTTAATATCAGAGGGACGTTTGTTTATTCATAAATATATTAGAATGCTCGCTAAAGCAAATATTAACGTTTCAGTTATCATATTCGCTTTGTTATATTTGAATAGACGCTTCCTAGATTAAATACGATTGTGGTTTGGACATGCATTTCAAGTAATATAATGCAAGTACTTTGAATCAGTAATCGTGGGTTTCTACGCCCCTAATACTAGTAAATACGAGCTTTTCCCCGTATAAAAGTTATCTATACTAATATTATAAAGAGAGAAACTTTGTATTTTTGTATGCATTGAAATAAATCAAGAACTACTGGGCCGATATCAAAAATTCTTTCACCATTAGAAAGCTACGTTATCCCCGAGTAACAATATTTAATTCCAGGACGAAGTCGCGCACAACAACTAGTTAGTCTATGCGCTCTCTAAGGCTATGCTCTACATCGGTGCAAAATTTCATCAAGATATATTCATTCAGGAGATGAATTACTTAAAAAAAAAAACACCGAAGTATGATTGAGACAGACAAACTTAGTAGTGACCTGGGGGTTACCCGAAGTTTCTTTCGATTGGCGATATTGCTGATGGTATCGACAGTATGAAACTGACAATGAGATTCGATAAGTCATGTGATTGTCACGTGTAAGTTAAACGTCATTGTAGTTTCATTCATTTTTGATGTTCGCTATCGAATGGCTTCGTAGCGCATGTAATTTGGGTTACCACCTTGTAATTGTGTTATTAACATTTTGTAAAGTACTGAAGCTCTGTTAATATTAAAATTTAATAGCAGTAAGTAAAAGCGGTATATTTCAAACATAACATGTTGCGGAAGTTAATATTTCTGATGTTATTGCATTGTTGTGAAATACGGGAATGCATACAATTTTAAGGCAAAATAAATATTGCATAGTTAAATTTAACGCTAAAATTTATACGTTTGTATTTTGGTTAAATTATTTTAACTGAAGTTTAATTTTAGATTTGTGAAGTTAGGAAATTAATAAAGGAGCTGGATTAATTAGAGAAAGAAGTACGATTTTTCGTTTCATTTTGACATTAAAGATTAATATCATAGATTAAAAGAACCGGATGGGACATGACATATGTCGTACTGACAGCGACTGTGACACATTTATACAAAACTAGGGACCCGTCCTGGCTTCGCACGGGTGCAAATCGGTATAATGCTGTTACTAAACACTGCAGCGTTTGGAATGTAAGCGCTAAAAATGTGTTAATTTACGACATCATATATTGTGAATGTATTATCCATGAAAACCTTCCTTATGAATCACTCTATCTATTAAAAAAGCCGCATCAAAATCCGTGGCGTAATTTTTAGATTCATGCATATATAGGGACAAACATAAAAAAGCGTTATTGTTTTATACTATGTAAGGATAAGGATAAGGATAGTACATACATTGTTATATAATTGTATTAAACAAGGCAATTATGTTACGTGTCCCCAGCAACATGTCGGTACTCCAGGTGGCCGCTAATTAACATTAGGTCCCATCTGTTTGTACACGAGAACTAAATTACTACACCAACTTGATTTTAATACGAAATGATCACTTAAATAGTGAAAAAAATAGAGTAAATATATGAAACTACTATTACTTGTTGTTCGCGATTCCGTTATCGTGGAATTAAACAAAATATAGTCAATGTTATTTGGGATAATGTAGCTTAAAAATGGTAAAAGAATGTTTTAAATCTGCTTAGTAGTTATTCCAATACATACTTCCACATTATAAGGTTTATATTATAAAGTTACAACGATGAAAAACTTTGTATTTTTGTATGTATTGTAATACCTCAAGAACTACTTGGCATATTTCAAAAAATCTTTTACCATTACAAAGTTATTTTATGCCCCGTTAACATGGGCTATTTTCTTAATTCCACGCCGACGTAGTAGCGAACAAGAGCTTTGGGATTACGCAAAGTACAGCTACGAAGCGATTCTATTGCGAACTTCAAAAATGTATGAAACTGACAACTACGTTCGATATCTCACACGTGACAAGCACATGACTTATCGAATGTCAATGTCAGTTTCATACATCTTTGTCGATTCCATCAGCGATATCACCAATCGAAAAGTACTATGGGTAGCCTCTCTGGTAATAGTATAAGATATTATAAAGGAAAATAGTTTATACTGTAGTGTATTTAGTGGCTGAATAGAGTTTCTTCATGTTATTGTTAGTTGCTTTATCTTGTTTAGCAGTGAATGCGCTGCAACCTAATAACTGTTGATTCATGCCCCCTCGGCCCGCATAATTTCCGGTGGCGTCTGACAGCTTACAGTCTTCCTCTATTGCGCTTTTCTTGTGATAGAAGTTAAAAGCTTTTGGCATAATATAAAAATTATGAAGAGGTGAAACAGAAGGTAAAACAAAAGGAAAACAGGGGCTTGATGCACCTCTCTATTTAGTTATTAAAAGGGTTACCAGACAACTGAAAGTTTAGCCCGTGTATTCAATTTACACTATAACGTGTTATCATTACTATTATTTTTAGAATTATCATTACTTATATGTTCTCCTTCGTTTCTTCTATTAAATTTGCGAAAAGTAGGTACATATATAAATAGATAAATGAAACATCTAATAAAAACATCCACTGATTTGACATTGTTCATTTTCAACTTCTTCATAATGTTTAAAGAAGCATAATCGCGTTACGTTTTCACTTGGGCCAGACCCTACTGTGGGCATTTGCAAAGCACTGCTCGCCTGCCAATTTACCTCATTGAAGTCGGTCTCCCTTACGACGGGCGTTGTGCGCTAGCCCGGCTGCGCTTTGTTATCCAATGCCGTTAAGTTGTTTGAACGCAAAGATATAAATAACTAGCCATTAGCACGTAGGAAGGTATAGCAAGACAGCAGTTAAGTAAGCTAGATTCGTGCTGCTTTAGTTCATCTATACTTGGTGTCGGTTGGTGCCTAGCTAAGCTGAGCTGAACACTTTACAAGGTGATTTCAATTTCGCACTTCTTGTTATAGCCCTTTACTGCTTCTTCCTCTGGCACACTACTATTGGAAGTTGGCTGGCAGCTTAGCGAATTTCTTCCTTTCTTGTCAAGCGAAACAGGTCTTCGACGCTGACAATGTTGGTTCACTCTCTAATGTGCCTGAGCCATGATTTCTCCCTTCTTCCAACGCATCTCTTTCCTGCGATTTTACCCATCATTATGGGTTTGAGGGTATGGTATAAGGTCCTTACTTTCTAAGTGTAAATACAAATTTCAATTTCATAAATGAACTTGGCACTTATAAGAAGCAGTTTGGCAACAACTTTGTTGATAACGAAACGTGAAGTCAACGAATCTTAGATCTGGCATCAAACCAATAACTCCATGTGATAACATCAAAGAATTATGTGCCGTTTATATTGTGACAGATTAAAGTGCACAAAACTTGTGTTAAGTTTTCAGCAATAAAAATAAATATCTAAATATTTGCCTTCTTACGTTGCTCAAAAGTCTATTATTTTTCTTGTCTTTAATCTAACTTAAAGAAATGAGTGCACTAAGTTGTGACAATGATTGTTAAGTCCTACTTTAGCGGGGGCACTTGAGATATTGAGGAGCAGAAGATTAGCGTGGTATGATCATTTCATGCGGAGGATTGAGCAACATGTAAATAAAAAGTAATGAAATTGAATGTGGACGGATACAAAGGTAGAGAACGGGGAAATAAAGTATGGATGCATGTAAAAGAAGATATGCTGAAAAAAGGGGTAAATTTAGAAATGACTGTTGATAGAGAAGTATGGAGGAGTAGTATATATTGTGCCGACATCCGTAGGGACAAGGACAGGATGATGACTGCCGGGGGCACTGCCGAGCCTCATGCGTGATGATCGTATTATACAAGATTTCACTTAAACTTACTATATCTTTCGTTTTATTCCTTTTACTACAGCTATAAGGAAATCAAAGGCGTCAGAGGGATGGGGCAATTGAATGGTTACACGTTGTTAACTCAATGACATCTCCCAAGGCCCAGGGAACCGGGACAGGGGAGTGGGAAGACGGGAGTGGGGGGAGAGGAACGCAATTTATAGCCTCCCTGTAACAATCAACAACTACAACTTAACGATCTCGATGTATCGAATTGTCAAATCAAACTTTGAAATACCATTTTTCATTGAATAAAAAAGTGCCTTTAAAAAAGAAAAACCTTGACTAGTGATAATTAAAGTTAAGTAAGTAAAATATCTATGTTACTTATCTTAAAAAAATTGTAAGCAAAAGTGTTTTCGTTAAAAAAACCTAATTATTAATTCAAAGAGCGTCGGTGGCTCAGTGGTTTAGCTCTTGACTTGCAAACTGCAGGTCCCGAGTTCGAATCCCGCCATGTACCAATGTGTTTTTTTCGATTTTCGAATTTCATATGTACATATTTACCCGACGCTCTTACGGTGAAGGAAAACATCGTGATGCAACCTGCACATATCGGTGAAGAAATTCAAAGATATGTGTGAAGTCGACCAACCCGCACTTGGCCAGTGTGGTTGACTATGGCCTAGGCACCCCTTAGGGGGTAGGCTCCGTGCCCCTCGGTGGGGACGTATAGTGAGCTGATGATGATGATGATTAATTCAAAATTTTTTGTTTCATTCTCGTTTAAAATCCAAAAATCTTTTAAAAATGCCTCTTAATACAAATGATGTATGAAATATTTAATTAATTTATATTGCAAATTATAAATAAAGCATGTTTTAAGACAAAACGGTATAACAATAAATAGAATTGTAACGGATTGCTACCGACGTCGTCTCGATGTCCCCCGTGTAGAGGGATTAAGCAATTTATAGCTCGGATACGATACGAATCAATTGTATGGATTTGAATTGATTACATACTATAGCATCTATAAACTATTTTACTATACTAATATTATAAATGCGAAAGTTACGATCGTTGACTGTAGTAGTAGAAGCAGTAGTTCGAGTTCGACCCATGATTTTTTTTAATAATACAAAGTGGCAATCGAGCAAGCAATCGCCTAGATTCTCTGATAAAGCGGAGCGACCACTGCCCATAGACATCTGCAATTGCAGATGCGTTTCCTACCCTTAATTTACGGAAGAGGAGACGCACAGAAAGAGGATGACCATAATGGGCTCCATGTTCAGCAATTCCACGATTATCGCGTATTTTGAGTGACTTCACAGATATCTTTGAATTTCTTCGCCGATATGTGAAGGTTGCACCACGATGTTTTCCTTCACCTTTAGAGGCTGTGTTTTTGAAGGTATCTCCGAAACAGGTTAACTGTTTTAGGTGAAATTTTGCACAGATATAGAATGTAGTCTGGAAGAACACATAGGAGTCGCGGGCGATAGCTGATACTTGATATATTTAAGTGTAGAATTTCACTGCACGGTTACAACGGTTACAAAATGTAGTCTAGTTTTTACACTTACTGTCAGTTTTCCTTGCCGTAGACCGCGCCTGAAGTTCAATGAACAAAACATATTTATTAAGTGTTCTTTAAGAATGAGTATACCTAAGAGATTACCCAAAGAGCGTACTCCTCCCTTAAAGGCCGGCACACATCTGCGGTTCCTCTGGAGTTGCAGGTGTCCGTGGGCGTCGAATTATCTAACTTAGGCGATCCGCTGCTCGTTTGCCCCCTTCTGTTATAAAAAAAAGTACATTCATTATGAAGAGATTCTATAGCGAACGTCAAAAATGTATGGAACTAAAAATGACGTTCCATATCTCACATGTGACAATCACATGATTACACTTATCGCATGTCAATGTCAGTTTCATATATTTCTGTCGATTCCATCGGCGATATCGCCGATCGAAAAGCATCTAGGGTAAGCCCACAGATAAGACTTTATGACGTTTTTAAGATACATTTCTTAGTTTTAATTGAAACTTTTTGTCTAAGTATACTGTATAAAGTGACCAATAGTATAATTTGTTAAAAAGGTGGTAAATCTTAACGGAGGTTAAGAAAGCGTATAGAGTACACCTGCGACAAGACAAGTTACCGGACCCAAACATAACTTGCCGCTTTAATACTGAACGATTAAAAATTTAACTTTTTTATATTATAAAGTGGCAAACGAGCAAGCGGCGAAATAGCGAAGCGAACGCTGCCATAGACATCTACAATTGCAGATGCGTTGCACTACAATTATACTTTACTAAGTTAAATATAATTTATTAAAATAAAAACGTTTACATATTTTTAATGATATTATTATACTTAGTGTCTTGTAACATTTTGCTGTTTGTGTAAAAATAATAATATTAAAAACGTATTCAACATCATCACCAGGTCACTATACGTTAAACACCTCAGGAATCTCATTATCTCTTCACAGTATAACGTTTATTCAAACTAGAAACAAACAAACAGGAAATGATATGACAAAAAACCACCGGAAGCATATGAACCATGCATAAATGTATCTTTTGCTTTGTTTGTCAATAAATCAGTGACAAAAGCGACGCGACGTCGGCTGCAAAATAATTATACAGCTACAAAGACCTGCTCAGACATCCTTAGCATACAAAAAGCGACGCGCTTTGTCCTCTGCTATGAATGAAAACTACATTAACGGTAGTTTCACACGGAGACAGTGAGATAGAGCAGTACAACAGTACTGCAATTGTTCTTACATCAAATAGACTTTAGACTGAATATGATTCGCATTTTCACCTGCACAATTGATAGGGGAAGTAGGTGTTCAAACAATGCCAGGGGGATTCCCCAAAGTATGTTTCGATTGGTGATAGCAATTAGTAGTTCGACTCATGATGGGCTCCATCTTCCGCAACTCTGCGACTAGCGCGTATATTGCATGACTTCACACATATCTTTGCATTTCTTGATTGAAATTGAATTCATTAGGGATATCGCTGATAGAATCGACAATAATGAAACTAAAATTGACATTCGATAAGTCATGTGCTTGTCACGTGTGAGATATCGAACTTTATGTCAGTTCTATATATTTTTAATGTTCATTATGGAATCGCTTTCTAGCGCATCAAATAGACTCTATAGAATTTACAAAATGTATAGATATAACTACGTGTAGTTAAGGGCAGTATCGTTTTGACAGTATGCGTTCAATAGCAGTACTGAATATTACTGCTCTATGTTTCGCCTTCGTGTGAAACTTCCATAACGGTGGTATATTTTCTTATTACACTCGCGGTCGCATAACGAAAATATCCTTACAAATTGCAGTGCAATACTCAATGAACGATGTTTTGAAGTCTCTTCATATCTCGTATATAAATGTTTGATATGACGTAATATTAAATAAATATTTTTACTAAGTTATGCTCCATGTGCTGTCGGAAACCAGTCAAGAACTGCAAGAGGAATTAAGAATTGAGAATTTTTAGTAGACTGGCTCAAAGCTTTTAATATCCAGGTGTGATAAAAATAATTTTGATAAAGTTTTTTTTTATATTATAAAGTGGCAAACGAGCAAACGGCCGCTTGGACTCGTTGAAAGAGCAAAGCGACCGTTGCCCAAAGACATCTTTTTTGTTTTCTTTTTCTTCCTTCGTCTATATTATTATTTAATAAACATTCTTGTACTTTGAAAGTAAGTTATTAAAATGTGGACGGACACAAAGAGGCAGGCCAAAGAAAGTATAGACGAATTGTGTGAAAGATATGCTGATAACAGGGGTAAAGTCAGAAATGACTGTTGATAGAGAAGTATGGAATAGTACATACTGTGGCGACCGTCTATAGGGACAAGGATAGGATGACGATAAAATATTCTTATACTTTACAACCAAGTTATAAATATTTATTGATTGATTCGATGTTCGTATAGAACTAGTATAAACTATTTAGAACGTGGAAAGCTTTAGAATCTAACGCTCCGCACCAATATCGGCTATAAATTTCCCTCGTAAACGAACATGTCTCTACCAAGATCGGACGCCATACATCTCCGCTAGCTAACAGCGAGCCGTCTGTCCGACCGTGAATTCGCTTTTGAAAACCGTACTGCGGACTTCTAAAACTATATCTAAAACGTTGCACTTTTATCGTTTTACGTATTTGTATACATTTATAAAGTGACTAGCAGTCGCTCGCGACTCCGTCTGCGCGGAGCTACTTCCTCTTTCAGAACTGTGTACTTACTCTTCAGCTGTGATAAATTTCATCGAGAACTATTAAGCCGTTTCTGGAAATATCTTCATACCGACATCCATGGTAACTTTCGCATTTATAATATTAGTACGAAGTAAAATAGTTTTATACCTACAACAAAACTCACTCAGAATTGTAAAGTGGCTACAGACAGTCACTGGCGTACATCAATTAGAACTGCATCGTCGAACTGTACAGTTCGAAGCCTACACACGTCAGTTTTAACTGCGCTGTTGAACATGGGGTTATCCCAAAGTATCTTTCGATTGGAGATATCGCTGATGGAATCGATAAAAATGTATGGAATTGAAAATGACGTTCGATAAGTCATGAGCTTGTCACGTGTGAGATATCGAACGTCATGATCAGTTCCATACTAAAGTAGTACTTTAATGATACGGGGTCTAAAACACCTTGTACATAATTACAGTACGATTAAGAAAATTATGATATAGTAGTACGGGTAAGAAAGCCTCGTATCGTAGAAATGAAAATCGTTTCCTTAACGAATGTGCTTAACAATGATACGTCGTCTATAATTTTTCGTGTGTCTCACGTAGAGCGTCAATTTTAATGGTACAGGGTCGATTACGCCTCGTACAGAGATCTAAAGACTCCTTGTAAGCCTCGCTTACAGTATGGCTAAGAAAATTTATAACGTGTGTACGGGGTCGATAACGCCTCGTACTTCAACAATTAACTTAGGAAGTGTTGCCCCAAAATACATTTTTGATATTACATATCTTATCGATTTGCAGCACATGTACTTTTGGTAGCCCCCCTGTACTGTTAAAACTGATCGTCTGTTTTGCTTTACACCTTAATCTATTTGCAAACACTGATAGATGTGTTTACAATTGTGTTTTGCAGAACACGTTGTCTCCATCGGGGAGTGTTCGAGATCACTCCACAGGGACCAGCTTGCCTGCTGTTCTGTATTCAGTTTAGGCTATCCTCTCAGGGAATTTGTGGGTTTAAGGTAAACACAATCTTCTCTTCTATAAAACAGATAAACTATAATAATGTAGAAGTAACAGTTAATAATATAAAAGTTTTAAAGTTGTATAAATATTTTTAAACTCAATTAAAATGTTAATTAAAATAATTTAATACCTAATATTCCTTTTTCTTTGAAATATTGACGTTTAATATTCGGTTTCACGGAATAAGTAATTTCCCTGTCAATTCTAGCTCTACCTCAGATGAAAAGGAATTGAAATAAAACTAAAAGAGTAAATTGTACGAAAACAAATTTCATCACTGTTCACGTTTCTGAAATAATTCCGACGATGTAATTAATTTACATCTACCCTCTTTGACGAGGGGTTCGGAGATTTTCGCATTCGTACACATTGGATATCGTTACTTATTTAGATGTAATAAAGTGTATAATCGTTTGGCAAGTGTGTGTTTAATTCAGTTTGATTTAGGCTTCGTTTTGCTTAATGCTCGCTTTGAGCTCGGCTCGACAAAGGTGTTAATTAAGGGACAGTAAGGATGCAAATGTTAGTCCGCGACGGATAATATTAGTGAGAGGAATAATAATAATAATAATAATAAATAATAATAAATCTTTTATTTAAACATTACATATGGAACATGATTAGGTGTACGCCTTGGCTCCTTATATAGGTATACCTGTGTTTAAGGAGCCAATGCCTTCTAACTGAGAAAGATTTGATTTAATTTTCTATTTCTTATTACGTTAATTAAAACTTGTATGCATAAGAACTTCGTAAGACTTCTTTAACTTACTCCCATTGCGTCGTAAGAGAAAAATATTTTTTTCAAAGAACGTTTCGAAGCAACTTCATCATTAAATTATAACGTTAGGGATTTATCTAGAAAATTATCTATAGGCATCGTAAAAATGAGCACCGAACTGACATCTCTAGACTAAAGCCTTGTTTGCACCAGGATAGTATTTTAATGGAGTAGCAAGTAGCATTTATTCGAACAAAGGATTTACTACTGTTCGGACTCGTTTAAGCCTAAACATACGCACTAGTGTAGTAATTTAGTAACTAAACGTGTCCGAACAGCGACATTTTAGTAGAATAGATTAGTAAATCCTTTGTTCGGATACTTGCTACTTGCTACTCGACTAAAATACTATACAAGGCTTAAACGAGTATCTAGAACGCATTGCATTAAAATCATAAACTTTGTTATTTACCATAAAGTTAAGTGCGCAGTAATTTGCCTTGCGCTGCGGCCTGCGGGTGGCTGCATAAATTGTGGGCGTCGACGTATACCAGGGATAGAATGAGCTTTTAATGTCCAACGCTTCACTACATCCTGTTTATTACGCGGAGGAAACAATATCAATTTTAAAGCGTTATAACGAAGCATTGAATTTTACTGGACTCTTCTAGTATAGTTTAAGAAGTGTTCCTATTGTTAGTAAAGTAACATGTACAGGAATGTTTTGGTTTGAATCTGTGATGTCCAAAGTGGTCCGGGTGAACCCCTAGGGGTCCACGGGAGACTCTGGAAGCAAATTCAGAGGCCCACGAAAGTCCAAACGGGGATCCACGATAAAGTATCTGGTTTCGAATATTTATGTTTAAATTACAAATGATTAACTTCCACAAACACAGACCAATGAACAAAAAAAGACTAATACAATATAAAAAATCTTAAAAAGTTACTTTAGGTTACCCAAAGGGGGTTCTGTACAACACTATGTAAAATATTTCTTCAAAGAAATCAATATATTAAATACCAGTACAATTTGTTGAACAGTTGTTCACTATTACAAGTCCACTGCAATCGTTAACAATACAAGTAAGATGTAATAATATCCTTTTAGCAGGAGACTGGAGACGCGGAGCAGCTGAAAAGCGTTTTATCTCTTTGACCTCAGCGCTATTGTAAGTAGCTGCTTTGTGAATTGAAAAAGTACAATGCGCATAGAGTTTCAACCATTTATTTATTTTTTACGACATCTAGTTTTATAATTAAAAGACGGTAGTAGTGGTTACTTGGTTACTAAGGTATCTTCAAAACGGCTTAACTGATCTTGAAGAACACTTAGGGTACTTACTATGTTTTTTACTTAGTCTTGCGTATTGGCGTATTACCTATGGTAAGCCACACTGTATCTTATACCGCAGCTGCTCAGCGACCTGGATAGCGTCGTGCTAAATCGTTTACTTAATAAGCCCAAGAATTGCAAATTTGTCATTAAAACGGCTCTCTTGAATAACGTATGAATAAAATAAAATTAAAAAAGCAAATTGATAGGACCAGCGGTGCACCTAAACCCAGTAGGGTTTCCGCACCAATTATTTGTATGTATGTATTTGTACTATATGTTTAAATATGAATAATAAATAAATAAAAAAAAACTAGCTTTGTATTAACTGTGTTCCGTTTTACTGTTGCCGTGCTAACCCGATGAGAATAACGTGTTCCGAAAATATTATATTTTACAATTTTTAAATTGAAACAGTTACATACCACAGTGCGCATACCTGTACCGACCGCGGGCCTTTATTGTGCCCGTGACAAACTACATCAGACATTTAATAAAAGCAACTTTGAGAAACGTCGCTCCGACGTCCACCTCCTTTGTTACACAAGCCATTTGTAAGTGAGCCTTTAGATATTTACCTAGCCTTTAAATTTAAACCATTTAATATAAATAATATTAATTTAAATCTTAATAATCGACCTGAATACATAAATACATAATTTGTATACCGAAACAATTAGTAATCTGCCTTAGATATATACAAATCGGGTGCCACTTGCTATGCCATTTTTGATAAAATTTCGTTTAATGTATAATTAGAACCCAATTACACAGAGTAATTAAAAGTTAGGTTAGTTTATATACAATTACGAAGTCGGGGCGTATCGCCAGTTTTGGGAAATGTCCAAAACTAACAGACATCTTTCACAAAAGCCCCAAGAACTTTCTTACAGGTAAATTAAGATAAAAACAATTTACTTTTTATAAGGAAAAAGAAAAGTGACAATTTGACTGGCATTACACGCTTCAATTAGTGACAAAGGTATTAAGGGAGATGAAGAAATTATATTTGATCAGCCGACTGCGCTCGAATAACAATTTCAAGCGACGTCGACTTCGTTTCGGACGTAATTCCGTTTTAGTACCGTGTTACCTTGTTGCCGTGACGTAGAGACAATTTTGAGTTACGTTCCAAGCTAAATACGTCCCGGACTCTATTTCGTAACGCGTAACACTTCAATGTTTGCAAAATGCAAATTACTTGGCCTTAGACTGGGTTTACTCGTAATTATTAAATTTATTTATTCACATATAAAAATAGATAAAAATATATTTGATTCACATACGAGTACCTCACTGCAACTGTTCTTATAAACTTTGGTTTATTGTAGTGAAGGTACTCTGGGACCTTTATTTAAAAAAAAGGAATCACGAATTTCTTCAGACTAAGTTACAAGATGTTTCAAAAAAGGGCAAGACCTGTCAAATTATTGAATCTCAATATATCATTTTTCGCTCTAAATAATTTTACACGTAACGTCCAAGAATAGCGTATTTACGAGGATTCACCTGAATAGACCAGGCTCACGACAGACAAAAGCACGTGAGTGTAATTAATGCAAATTGGGGCACGGCACTCGATTCTGGGTAAAACAGTTACGTACTTCGGGCTACGGACGGGCCATTCATTTTATCACTTCTTTGTACTTGATGGGCATTGTTCGCCTTTATTAGATGTATTGTGTTTATTACAAGGAACTTGCTTAGAATGCAGATAAATTGAAATATACCATTTTAATTATAAGAGCGACGGTGGCTCAGGGGTTTAGAACTTGTAATCTGCAGGTCCCGAGTTCGAATTCGCCATGTACCAATGTGTTTATCGATTTTCATGCGTACATTTTTACCGACACACTTAGGTGAAGAAAAACATCGTGATGCAACCTGCACAGATCGGCGAAGAAATTCAAATATATGTGTATTCACGCAAAATACGCACTAGTCGTGGAGTTGCGAAAAATGGAGCCCATCATGGGTCGAAACGTTTAACCTTTCACTTTTTATGGAAAACATACATGAATTATTTTCCTACATGTTTATCATCATCAGCCTATCGTCCAATGCTGAACGTAGGCCTCCTTCAGTGATTGCCCAGTGCCCGGTCCTGTGCCGCCCGCATGCAGTGCACTTGCAAGTTTGACCAGATCATCGGTCCATCTTGTGGGAGCCTACCCACGCTGCGTCGGCCTATCCGTTGCCGCCATTCCAAGACTTTTTTACCCCACCGGCCACGTACATGTTACTTGAATTTATTTTTAAATTTTTATGTGCTTTTTTTCTTTCAAACAGACAGCAAAGAATGCTACTTTTTTGTTAGCATTATTCGTTGTTTTCTCGTTCCAAATTTCGAATTATTTCTGATAGTAATTATGATTTTTCAAAAGCTTTTGAAATATGAAAACTATATAAGTAAATCATGTTTATTTCTATACCAGTAAAATAAAACCATAAATAAGTTTAAAATTTATGTTTCGCGCACTCAAGTTATAAATTGCATTAACACCAACACGTGCTAGGATTTACGAATGAACGAATAAAACGAAGCTGATTAATGTAATATAAACTTTAATCCTACGGCTTCATTAGACCGAGTTCGCGATAAAACGATTTTTTCTTCGGCGTAAGGCTGTTTTTTGTGTAATGAAGCCTTAGCGTAAAAAACCTTTACATTTTACACATACATACAGTTTACAAGTCAAGAGCTAAACCCCTGAGCCACCGACGCTCTTTTCTATGTATTCCATATATCCGTATCTCTACCACAAAAATTCTATAACACAAAAAAAACGGATAAACAAAACAAATATACCGCATGTCTTGAAAGCTAATTCCGGTTAAAATCCTTTTATTACAATGGAAACATAGCCAACGGGTAGAGTAAAAACATTGGCAAGCCATACGTAAGCCCCTGACCTGAAAAGCGCAATGAAATTTCCGGCTACAGATATCCGGACGTAGTGTATATATTTGTTTTTGCATAACGGTTTTAACCTTTGCAGTATCACCGAATTTCTCTAGTACACATGTAAAATACACACGAGCTAGGGTTTGTCTGCAGGTCCCGAGTTCCTATCCCGCCATGTACTAATGTGTTTTTCGATTTTCGAATTTCATATGTACATATTTATCTGACGATCTTACGGTGAAGGAAAACATTGAGCTACCGCGATGACGTTTAAGAAGCGACTGGTAACCGACGACCTCATGTACAAGTCCCGCGAGCTCCGCGCTCATCTGTAGCGTTGTGGTATTCCGTTTACCCACTTGTGCGGAGAATAAAAATCGTTTGCCCATCTACCTATATAATCCGATAACACCGCGAATTTGAAACGCCATTGGTATGATGAACCGCAGTGGTCATCTGGGGAGTCACCTAAAGTACATGACCTACAAAGCGATTCGATAGCTACATCAAAAAAGTATGGAACTGAGAATGACGTTCGATATCTCACACGTGATAAGTACATAACTTATCGAATGTCAATGTCAGTTTCATACATTTTTGTCGATGCCATCAGCGATATCGCCAATCAAAAAGTAACCCCCCTCCCTGTACTGAACAATGTATATTATTAAATATAGGATTTTAAATTAAACACAATATTAACATTTTTGAAAATTATCTTTTATTTTCCTTTTCAATATTTTAATGAAACCGACAATGTCGGTAGTTAAGAAAAATCTCATTTAAACTATTTACAATTTTATCTATTAACAACTTAAGCTTTATTATTTAATCTATTTATTGAATAGCTTAACAAAAGAAATAAAAAAAATAGATATCACATATACGGATATAATTTCCATTAACAAAATTACCACAATATTTATGTATAATTCACATTACAAAATTAGGGCTTAAAATCACTGGTTTCCATTATTAGTATGGCTAACCTTTTAACAAAGTAATTTGAGTCATACTTAGGTGCATACAAAAGTATTGCAGAAGGTGACAAGCGGTAGCGTTTTTATTATTTGTCAAATATCAAATACTTTAATATAATGGTTACTAAATGGTCTTTTGGAATAATATTTATCGTAATTGTATATCGATATTAATACGAACAGTTCATGTCCATATGAAATAAAGCTTTTTAAAGAATTTTAATAAATATTTGGATAAAGTGGCTTGTAGGAAATTTTCCAATACATATTTGCAATCCAATTTTGTGAAAATTTCATTGTGCTGAAAACTAATTGTGTAATGTGAATTTACAATTGAAATATTGAATTGTTTTGGAAATAAAATAATTGTTTCAGTTATTAATATTTTACAAACAAAAGAGTTTATCCTATTCATTATTTATTAATCGCTTTTTTGTAAAAATAACTTTTATTTCCTTTCTTCAGTTTGGTGAAGACCAACCCGCACTTATGTTATTTATTATAATCTACGTTAGAGATTAAGGTCTTTTTTGGGGTAAAGTTATTGAGAAAAATTAAAAACAAAATGACAGTTATTAAAACTAGCTTTCTTTAAAAGTTAAAATTGAGGAGTAAAAATAAACAATTAGTAAATTAAGAATAGGATAGGATAAAATGCATAAAGTATGAAAAGGGTGAGGTCACAAAGTAACCAATTTCATGATCGTCATTTCAGTCAAGAATAATATGAATTTTCCTTCAACACTTTACAAAAGTCATTTAAACCTCAATCATTGCTCTTTATTACACATTTTCAAATACATTTAAATATCAACGAAGTTATAAAATTGATATATTTATTAATATCTCTTTTAGAATCTGAATTCCCATTAGTAAGAAGAAGCTTACTTCTTTATATTACTTTACTAGCAGCCTAGCATCGTTCAACTGTATCTATTTTATTTATACTATTATACAATATTATGTTTATTAAAAACAATATGGTTTTTGACAAATTAAAACATTTTTTTTCTCTCAGAGGAGTTTTAACATTTAAAAACAATAAATAAAATTTAACATCAAACTTAAATACGGATATGTCTTTCGCATAACTACAAATAAGTATTATTATTTAAAAATATTCTTCTAACGAAGAAGCCTCGGATAAAATTATTAAAATATAAATCGTATCTTCCACTAATGCTTACAAAATTAAAATTTTGGTCTTAAACAAAATGGAAGCTTATATCTTTTAAATTAATTTAAGAAGATTTCACAACCATTTCAAAACAAATTTAATTATAATTCTATTAAAGCAAAGCGAAATACTTAACAAAATATAATAAACCTCTTAAATCCGTTTCACACACACTCGTATAACGTTATTATAATATTAATAATTATTAGTTACATTATCTAAAGTATTTATTGGAATATTATTCAATTTATTTACAATTATATTACAAACAAACCATAACACAGTTCAAAATTTCGTTCTCCCTAACTATCAATTTAATTAAAACTTAGCGAGAGGTTTCAGGTATTATTCATGTTTAATATACAATATTAATTTCACTAATTAAGGTAATTTTGCTAGTGTATCAAAATCAAAACTTATATACGCGTGTATCAAAACGCGTTTGAAACGAAAATAGGTCGAATAGTAAATGTACCTAAACCGTTCGCTATATTCAAAGCTTCTAAAAACTTTGAGCACTTTCTTCGAGAGTCTTTTATGTACACTTGGTCTAAAGTTGTGTTGTTTGTCAGAGCGGGGTGTCGCGCGGCGTGTGGCGAGGCGCGGGCGCGGGCGCGGGCAGCGGGCGGGGCAGCGTGCGCAGGTGCTGCAGGGGGATGCCCGCTCCGCTTGCGCCGCACGCGCTCGCTCCGCGCGGCAATGTACACGCACCGCTTGCGAAGCGCGCCGGTGGAGGAATGCTCGACGGTGCGCTCTAGAAATAAGAGGAATCAATAAAGTTCAGACACGTAAACATAGTGTGACACTATGTCGATGAATCCAAAACTATAGAGCTCTTAAATTAAGATACTTGAATATTTTACTATTTTCACAAATAATAAAAAGTTTATTAATGTTTTTTACATTTCACCTAATTGAAAAAAAAATCTTATGTACTTTACTAAAAATAAATGTGACTGTTTTTTTTAATATCCGTTAAATTACCAATTCTGTGAATCTAGTCGTCTAATTAATGAAGACCTTTTTTCTAATTGTGTTTCCTCTTGATCCTTTTTTAATTAAATTAAGCTTTTATGGACATTTGTTTTATAATTACGTACGTAACTGACATTTATTTTTGAATAAATATTTTTTTGAATAACTGATAAGCTTATCAATGAACCTTTTAGGTTTATTCGAAGCCTTCAGGCAATTTATTCCAGAAATTTGAATGGGCTTCCCTATTTGTATAATATGGAGGATGGAATCATTTTCTATGTTCAATGTTGGTTTCCCTAAGACTCGATATGGAGATTAGAGGTTCAAAGATCCTATAAAGAAACGGGACACTTATTATTTTCAAATTATTTTAAAAAATAAGACAATTTTTTACCGACTTCCTACAGAAGGAGATTATGAAATAATTTTTTTATAAAAAAAACTCTTTATTTCAATAATGAGAAATCACTACCACGAATAATAACACCAATTGATTGGATTAAAAAACCTTTGAAACAGTAACTATATTGGTACTCTACAGTTAATTTGTGTTACTAATTACTAGTCTAACATATTACTGTAGGGTATATTAATATTATTAGAAACATAATTCAATCAAAGCAACTATTTTCGAATATTATTACAAAACAATTAAGTTCAAAGGCGAGCTTGAACTCGAACTAATCAAAACAACCATTACACAAAGAGCCCAACAACAATTATTCATACAATGTAAATCGCTTGCCCTAACTAATGTTATAATCTCAAGCAAGTGATTAATTTAAATTTTCAAATTAGTGAAATCCTTAAAATCAATTAGTCATAACTATAGAAGTGCTTTATTAAGTTACTGGTATTAATTAAAGTTATGCGAATTGTTAATCTAGCTAACGTTAAATAATCTTTACGGTTAGGTTTCATAATTAATCTAACCTTATATTTCTTAATTCTTAATCATCAAAAAGTTATAAGACTAGGGTCAAAGCGTAAATAAACTCTCATTTTTGCAGAATTCTAAGTATTTTTCTTGAAGCACCTAGCGAAGACGACTGTTATTTTGTAGGACAATATAGCTGCAGCAGTGTAATTGACTCTTGTGGAAATTGCACCAACCGTAGTATCATGCATCTGTGGATGCGCTGGTGGGCCTGTCCTGAGCGGACAGTAGGCTGGTATGCTCCCCCGCACACCCGCCACGCTCCCCCGCGGCGCCCTGTTCCCCGGGGGAGGGGAGATTGTTGACACTTGCTGCTGACGGAAGTAGTCGATCTGATAAAAATATTTCAATATTAATAACTTCAGAAGTAATTTAGTCATTATAGGTCTAAATGACGGTAATTTAATAAGCATCTTCTAGTTTCCTAGCAAATACCAAAACATCAATTTAAACTTTTACAATCTATTAAGTACTTTTTACCTGCATATGATCGGTATCAGATGGTATAATATCTGGATTTCTATCATCACTTTCACTATCATCCTTCTCTCGCAGTTTGTCAGGTGAGCCGGGCTGCGACGTTGGCGGTGGTGCTGACCGAGGCTTCCTCTTCGCACACTTCTGTCGCACTGCTACCATGAAGAGGACCAGCACCACCATAAGGACGCCCCCGCCACCCACCGCCGCTGACATCGCGCCCGATATTTGGAAGGCTGTTCTAGGTAAATCTGGTAGAAGTAATCAGGATCAGAAAATAGTCAGATGTACCAGTTTGCATATAATTAATCTGAAACAAGCTAATATTACAACTTACCTAAACTCTTATCATGTACATGATGTTTCTCCGGCGGTCGTAACGTACTTGCTCTTAGAGGATACGGGTCTCCTCGGCCCTTTGCATTGTATGCTAGCACAGCAGCAGCGTAAGTCCTGCCTGGTTCTAAACCGACAGCCGTGAAGCGTGGCACAGCACTTGAGACATTTGCTATAATTTCCTGTGAATTTACAAGGTCATTACTTACCGCCAAGACTATATTAGGAGTGACGTTAACAACCGAAACACATTGTTCCATTACCTGTGTAATTATTTCACGGACTTCAAGAAGAAACGATTGTGGCAATCCACCATTAAATCCTTCTGCACAACGAACCCCAAAAGAGGTTAATGATGCGTTAACAACTGTGCAATTGTGTACTTGATCTGGTCGACCTGAAACAAAATTATTGTAATAAATATCTATATAAAAATTTACCTTATACGTAGGAGATACTGACTCGACCGATATTAACACTTAAAATAATGTCGCCTCTGTAAGTTTCTTTTCTAGCAGTCAAAGGAGAATGAAACTATAACTTACCAGCAGCAATGATATGATAGACGCAAGGCACGCGCTGTTTTCCAATACGATTGTGTGCCCAGCAGAGTAATGTTCCGTAGTCCATCTCAGTACGCGGCGTGTAGCTGACAGTCGAGCTGGTGCCTGACCGCGACACGTAACCCTCGCTCACCTCGTTACTATTCGCCGTGTTGTTGAATGTCCAGCGGAACTAACAAACATATTACAATATGAAGCAATAGTAAAATATGAAAGGTAATATATAATCTGGTGAACAGGATAAAATAAGGGAATAGCAGAAACTGTCGAGAAAGCCTTCGTTGGTAATTTCTTTTAAACCGTTAAAGAACTGAGGTCCACCAGTCAGTAGACATTGTTATCAAGAAAATAAAAGTTTAGGTTTATAACTAATTTAGTTCAAAGTAAGAAATCTAAGTTATTTAGGTACCAAAATGTAGTACAGTGTGTACCTACTCACATCAAAGGTGCACATAACAGAATATGTAATGAGTACTCACGCTGACGTCGGCAGGGTTGGCGTCGACGTGACAGGTGATGTGAGCACGCTCCTGCTTCGCCACGCCGTGTACCCTTTGTTGAGAGCTTCGGCATGTCGGCGCGTCTATTACACATTACAGTACTAATTAGATGATAAGCAATTGAAGGCACTAAGGATATAGTTTTATCATTTAGCAATTCTATGGAAACTTTTTAGTCACTACGTTTTGCAAAGGGACAAAACTGACTCTCGTATTCCACGTTCATATTTTTTTACGCAAATGTAATGTTGCTTACATAATACGTTTAACGTAAATGGTTTGCTCTCTCCGTCCCCTTCGGCGTTGAATCCGACGCACGTGTAATTGCCGGCTGTTTTTCTGCCGACGCCTTGCAGGACTAAAGACTGGTTTGTTATTATTATACCATGTCCTACATTATGCACAAGTGATTTACCCTGAAACAATTTCCGAGATAAGGACAAGAAAAATCTTCTAACTATGGAATTCGCCGACATCTAAAGAGCAATTAAAATGAGATTAGTTGTTTTTAGTAGATCACTTATTCTTAGAATTTAACCTTGTACTTTAGTTAGTTGTAATGTTGTGAGCACGGTCTGATTCGTTGATAATTGTTGTTCTCTTTATTTAAATAAGTCCACTTACATTATGTCTCCATTCCACTTTGTATACGTAAGGATGCGCTCTGATAATACAATCAAAGTATACATCTGAACCTTCTTTAATGTTCTTCGGGTCCAAATTCGTTCCTAATCTGACTGTAGTTTCGGGAACATCTAAAAAAATTAAAAAGTTAGAAGCATATGTATGGAAATGTTAATAGAAAGTTTGAATATAGGACAACAGTTATTTAATTTCATTGTGTGTATCAAAATAAATTGCAAAATGAAATTGGAATACCGCAACGCGATGGCATGTTAACAAACTAAACAATCGCTGAGGTTAAGCGGTGAACGTTGCTGTTAAAATAATTTTAGCAACCGCATGCAATATTTTATACGTATTTAGAACGATTTTTCTAGATATCCTAGATATGTCCTTTGTCCTTTTCCTTCTATCTTTACTTTGTCGGAATCTATCTCAAGTTGGGAACATCCTGTAACTACTGTTCCAATTTTTGTTGTGCTCTTTCATTGGTATCATCATGAAAGTTTTAGTAGAAAATACGTAAGATATAATTTAACGACACTCGACTAACATTGTATGTCTAACAACCAGTCGTCTTCCAACGCAGCGACGGATGGCATCTGAGGGTTTGAGGCGCGACACGCCAGCTTCGCTCCCGCATCTGATTTGGTCAGTTGCAGTGATACAGTCGATGTAGTTGTGTTTCCATCTGATGATAGCTGTGAAAATTAGTGGTTATTATCTGTACTATGGACTAAAAATGTAGTCACGAACATTGGAAACAATTTAATAAATATCGTAACAAAGAAAATCTCAACGAACACCATGTATACGCAAAGATATCTTGTTAAAATTAATTCTACCTTGAACCCAAATAGTTTTCCTATGTTATACTTTTATTGCGTTAAAGTGAAAATATTCTATATAGTCATTTACATTAAATTTTCTATCAAATCTTCTTCAGCTTTGAAGGACTTCAGTGTTTTTATTAGCCCTTTTTTGTGAATGGGTGCTTTGGGGCTCAAGACATATATGCTCAATTGCCAAATACATTAAAAGTCGTATTGGCTTTTGTCCGTATAGCGAATGTACATTGTAAAGTGACATTTTATAGAAATTGCAATCGGAAGAAGATTGACACTTTACATTTTATGTTTGTATTGATTGCATTCCATCGCATGATAAAATTGTTCCATTTTATCTTTCTCTTAGTCCATCTTACTCAGTTTTAATAAATTACTTCACTACTTATCCACATGCATACAAAAAAACATAATTGCCCATATAAATTACTTGAAGATTATGAAAAGACAAGTAACAAGTAACCTTTAACCGAAACGATGAAACACAATAACTGGAAAATTAAACAGTTTGAATGCCTCTTCAATTTGACTAATAACTGACGTTAAATTGACGTCAAATTACACCAAACACTGATACCGTGATAATAAATTGAAGAGGCTCTATGGAAGCTTTCAGGTAAATAATAAATTAGGGCAGCCATTGCTCGAGTCTCTAAAGGTTGAATTATATTGAATCGGGCCGCGTTAATATTAATTCCTGGCGGCGAGGATGCTCGCTGATCAACGAATTTAATTAATTCACGCAGAACAATTTCACTTTCATCAACCAGTTTGTACATACTTTCTTATTATGAAACTAAAATATTGCAAATACCACGAGCTCCAGAGATTGTCGCAATATTGAGAATATAAGCAAACTTTGGTCAAGATTGCTGGAGTACACTGGATGCGGGCGGCACAGGACCGGGCATTGTAGCAATCAATGTGGGAGGCCTATGTTCAGCGGTGGACGACGATATGCTGATGTGATGAAGCAAACATTTCGATAGATAGAGTTGATAAGAGGGTGATAATTATGAGTACATTAAACAAGTTAATCACCAAACGTGAATAGCCTTCAACCGAAGTTTGCTTTATAAACCTTAACATTTTCCCAGCTTATCTGTCCGTTTTAATTTCCTTCCGTACTCCGTCCTTAATATAACAAGTAAGCGTCACCCGCGACAACAAACATTGTCGCCTGAAGCGCTGAACGGCGCTCCCTTACGACCGATCTGAGTCCGCCCCGAGCACTAGCCGAGCCGTTCAATCTACATTTATTACTTTTACGTGCTCTTATTTTAAGTCGACTTCGCGATGTTGTTTCTTATGGTAATGCTGATTAGGAAAGTTGCGATCATTTGATATCAGATTAGCTTTGCTTTTGTTTGAAGTAATTAAATTGTCTTAGAAGACACTTACGATCTGAAGCTACTGTTGTGGTTCAATTAAGAGGGGTAATACTGATTAGTAGAACCCTCCGCTTTTATAAATTATTTTGATCGTTACCTTATTAGGATTCATCTCCGGAATGAGGCTTTAAATTAGGTTCGACTTCTAATCAGAGCTAATTTTTCTAAGGTGATTTCAATTGGGATAGTCATTTTCTGCTTATCGTAAGGTGCACCACAGGGACCAACAATTATGAGAAATATTAGATGATACATTAGTTCCAGTACTAACCGTTTCCTTAGCGTTGTTTATCCTATGTCCATTCTTCCACCATGTGATAGAAGCAGGCGGTCTGGAGCCGGAGCTCTGACAGAGAAGGTCGTATCTTCTACTCGCTGACAGAGGCTGGTTTGAGCCGAGAATGTGGACACTTAACGGTGGAACTGAAAATAATAGAATACATTAAACTACAAATACTAATAAAACCGGTAAGCCTAGGAAAAGATGGATGGATTGCGTGAGAGGTGATATGGTAAACAAGAGTGTGAGGACTGAGATGGTGGAGGATAGATTACCGTGGAGGACAAAAACCTGGTGCGCCTACCCTACGGGAGTAAGATGCAGATTTTGCAAAGATTCTATCATTAAATGGCCACAGATCTACAAATTATTGTCGCATAACGCTGTATAAACCGTCGCAACTCCTCAAAGTGCTGAATAAGGTGCGCTGTATAAATCTCGCCCAAGGCACTAGTGCTACACCGTTCCTGGATACGTATTTGACTTACAGTTCATATCCAAAGTGAGAGTAGTTTCAATAGGATGCGCTCTAAGATGGTTAGAGGCTCTACAGGTGAGTGCGGCGCGCACATCAGCCCGGGTAAGAGGGCCAACGTGCAGTACTCCGCGCATGCCGCCCGTCTGCGGCACCGCAGGCGTGTCCACCTCGACGTCATCACGGAACCACTTCACCCAGGGACGAGGCCTACCTGGGTACAGAAAGACGTCGTTAATAATAGTACTTTAACAGCAGATGCTCGTTTGGTCTGCATGTTAGATGATATTGCTTGTTACTGATGGTTTATTTGGTTGTTAAGATAATACAAAAAATAAGCATAATACACAAACCAGAAACTAACTAAATTGAAACCTATTTTAATTCTAAAAATAAAGTTTATTCAGTTCACAAAGAATTTAATTGAAACATCTAAAAGGATTCAATTCTATAGGGTGATTAATGTGGTACCCAATGTAAATAGGTCTGTATATCTCTTCAATTAAGGTCAAAATGTTACGGAGCTTGAACATCGTATTAGAATTTTGGGTCCATTCCAATAATTTTAAACACCTTCGTAATGGCTAATAACGTTTCGACATCGGCTATTCCATTCGTTCACACCGTAACCCTAACCTAATATGATTTAGGGACGGTAATAAATTCTTCCCACTGCAGTCGTGTCGACTTTTAATTAATACCCCCATCACGTTAGACCCCCCATTCCGGTGGTAAAAACCGGACTTTAATTCGCTTACATACGGCGACACTGTCAAATAAAGTATTTCCTTTCATTTAAGAGTTTCTTTTTTAATTTCAATGCGTAATTTACTAAGTGATACTCAATTTATTTTTAATCTTCTATCATCCTTAATATAGTTATTTGTCAATAATAACTTTTTAATAAAAAAAAAATATAAGAGAAGTGGGCTACGAGCGGTTGGAACACCGAGGTGCTATGAGATGCCCATGCACATTCGCAACATTAGGGGAACTGCAAATGCGTTGATGGCATTTTAAAAAGAGATAGGCTCGCTTCTTGAAGTTTAATGTTTAACTTACCTCCAGATACGTCGCATTTCAACGTAAACGTATCCCCTTCGATGTATGGACCGACAATAGCTTGCTTCACATCGCCTTTGTCATCAGTTATCACCATTTTACTTGGCGGAACTGTTAAATAAGAATAGATAAATTAATAAGCCGTCAAGTAAGTCAACAGTCTAAGTACCTGTTAATTATTATTCGTCAGATTGCATACAATCGAAAAAGTTGATCTTATATTTTTTATATTCCGAAGTGGCAAACGAGCAGGTGGCCACCAGGATTCGCTGAAAAATCCGAAGTCACCCCTGCCCATAGACATCGGCAATTGCAGATGCGTTGCCTACCCTTAATCTACGGAGGAGACGCACAGCAAAAGGGTGATACCTCTTCCTATGCGTCCCCTCTCCCGCTTATCCATTTCCCCTTCCCGTCATTTCCTTATAATGAAACTAGCGGTCGCCAGCGACTTCGTCCGCTTGAAGTTTAGAAGTTGGAAACAAAGCTTTTCATCTTATTTTAACCTTTAAAAAATAAGTTTGAAGTAGTAATAGAAACCCATGAACAAAATATCAAGTTTCTAAGACTCATAAATACACTGTGAAAAAAAATGTTAGATTCGAACTATGACCCCTCTTTTTTGCCCCCAAGGTAAGAAAAAAATTCTTGAATGGCAAAGTTATTTATTAATGCC
>QDHC01001661.1:41433-57241 GCA_013186455.1 Papilio dardanus tibullus | reverse complement strand
CACCAAAGTAAGAATTCATATATTCATTTATACTTAATAACATAACTATACAGGGTGCCCCGCAGGGAATGATTATTTTTGGGACCACTGATTACCTTCCAAGGTTCGCAAAAAAATGAAACTAAAAAAAAAACAACTTTTTTGTCACTTTGTTGCAAATTATACCTTTTCATATTTTTTAATTATAACTTTGTAAATGTATGCGCGTCACAATGTGAAATTAATGTAATTTTATACTTTTTTTGGTGTCATATCATGGGGTATCACACTGTTGTACTTATTAAGCTAGTATTTAAGAAGAAATCGAGAAATTCGTTAATGGCGGCTGCAATTATTGCATTTTTCATATTAACTCGAGATTTTTCTGAAGAAAATATTTAAATTATTGTTTTAAAATCAGTTATTATGAGAAATATGCAACCACTGCCGCTGTAAAATAATTTAAAGTTATGGTAAAACATTGCAATAATTTTGTATACACTTTTTTATGTGGGTCGCTAATTGGGTAAACAATTTTCCGTATTCGAACTCAATACCGATCCATAGATTTATTTACATTTTATAATAGCAGTAAAATAAAAAAGGACAAAGTAAATCAGCGACGCAGTACTTCCAACCGGGCCACCCACCCCAATACAAGCTTCTTCCAATTGACGGCAAATAACTTTGAGCGATTTCGAACCGTCAACGACCGAGCTCTCACTGATCAGCTCGACACTTTGGCCTTGCGGACGATAGTTCCCTCTACATTTTTACCGTATGTACCACGGTGAGTGTTCTGAAGAATTATTAGGAACAATTCCTTTCGCGGAACTCTGTTATCGGACGAGCACCATCCGCACCACATTGATGGTGGGCAATCCTCTACCGTGCAATTTTTGCGACTCTTACTGCCTCGCACAACCGCACTGTGGAATGGTCTGTCCTCGCCGGTATTTCCAAACCACTTCGACTTAAGGTCTTTCAAGAAGCGAGCTTATCACCTCCTCAAATGTTGGCAACTTATTAAATGTAACGTTAGGTCACAAAAACGTATTTTTTAAATTTCACATTTCGCAAACCCCTTGAATTTCTCTATTATTTTTTTCTGAGCACTTGGAAGGTGTCCTATACGTGGGCCTAAAAATATCTATTCCCCGCGGGGCACCCTGTATGTATTATTTGTTTGAAATTAAATTAAATTGCGTCCGGTCCGAACGGGATCAGATCTTAGGCTGATACCAACCCGGGGTCAATTAATTATTGTTTCCCTGTAAAATAAAGTACCTAAGTACTTACTCACATTGAAGCGTCGCATCAAAACGAGATTATCAGCGAGCTATAGGGCTTTAGAGTTTCGTAGTGAACATAATGGCTATTACTGTGAGGGTACGTCGAGCAGAATTTTGGCTGTTTCTATTCTGTCAGTGAGTGGTGATTTAAGTTTGTAGTCTCCGGCGCCAGGTCCCGTTGTCCGTGACTAAATAAACTGTCCAGAGACGGATTATGGAGCTGTGTTTGGAGGCAAAAGGGCAGCCGCTGAACGTATCCTGCAATAAGAACGCCTCGTCCCCATTATAAATCTCTTTTCTTGTATCATATAATTACGTAGCTCCATATTGGTGCAATTTATTTTAGTAGTTAAATAGTTCCAGTTTACAAATGTTTAGTTGTCTATTTAAATAAGGACAATTTATTTATATGTACTCGATCACTCGACATTTTTGACGTACGATACGGTGTGATAGACTGAGATACGAAGCTCTGGACCTACCTTCAGCGAATTTCCTGAAAATGTTGCCATGAATCGATAGAGGATACCGTAAGTATGACGTTAAGGTCGGGTTGCCTTTCTTTTTCCTGGTATGAGCACGGTCTGCCAGCCATTAAAGGGTGACAAAAAAGGGGCTAATTACCCTCATCAAATTTCCTGAAGAAATTAGACTCAACATGTAGGTAATGATGTGCCCGACACATTGATATGGGGTTGCCTTATCAAAACCTGGCCAGGTTAGGGGTTGACAGGGCTTTAATGTTCAAAACTTAGCTAGTAAATCTTGAGAATAGATGTATAGTTAATATGTAAACCAACTAGCCTCACTAAATATACTTTTGTCGCTCTCCGGGAAGAATACAAATCGAACAACACCTCACATTTCAAAATCAGTCAAACTTTAAGGCTGTAGGGGCCATCCACGGCCTCTGTTTGCTAAGTTTCCTGTTGAAATTATAGTCAAAACGTAAGGATTAATGTGCCCATAATGGCAAATAATGAGGTTTATCATCAGTCCCGGCGAGCTTACACTCTTTTTTGCAAAGGCAAGCGGTTTAGTAAAAAAAAATTGATATGTGTACATTAAATAAGTAATTATTTGAAAAAAAAAATCTATTACCATAGTAAGTAATATGTAATATCGACGGTGGCGACAGACCGGTGGATCCGTGGGTGGCCGGCCGCCCACGGATCCACCCGAATGGGGAGAACATTCGAGCATTCTGCCCCCTAGACTCTGTGTTAAACTAGGTAGGGGGTGGCGCGGTGTCGGCGCGGCAGCTGCATCGATCGGCTCGGGCGGCGCCAGGGCCGGCCGGGCCGGCCGGGCCGCGGGCTCGCAGGGGTGCGGGACGAGGCAGCTCCACCATCAGCATGCCCTATATGCACCTAACGAACTATTTATAATGAACGTGAAGTCTAATATGACTATTTTATCCTCAAAGTGACTAAGTAATTGTAATTGTAAACTAAGTAATTGTTAGCTAAGATTAAGTAACTAAGCCACGTTAACATCTGCATTCTGCGGGCAAAAATAATAACACAATAATATACTTAGTTACAGTAGAAATGATCACAACCTCACGTAAAGTATACTTAAACAAACAAGACACGAGACAATCTGTGGCAAAATCTCGCGACCGAAGAATTATAACCTCACGAAATTAACTAATTTAGGTACATACTTATTAAAAAAAGTACTTAAGCCATTACAGTAATCAAAGAAATTAAGATTTTTATGTCGTCCGCTATACATTAGCAAAGTATGGTACATGATACTGTTTAATATGGACCAAGTTCCTGAAACAGACAGAGCTTCGTTATGGTGTAACACCAGCAAGTTTCTCTGTGTACGTGTCCCATGTAGGTAAAGACTATGAATTTCAATTATTAAAGATACTGATGAATAAGATCTTTGCTACAAACATTTCGTAGGAGCTTATACTCTTACGGTGCATGGAGCCTGTCTCAGAGAAGTAACTAAAATTATATAAATATATATACAGGGTGTCCCGTAAGTCGACGTCAAAACTGACACAGTTGATAGGGCAAGTCCTAAGAGACACCAGAAAAATATAAAAAATCTTTGTCTAATAATTTTTTAAGCTATAGCAGTTTCTAAATTTCCGAAAAAAAGTACACCTGTGTTGGTTTTTTAGGTCCAGAAGCTACAACTCTTTACTTTTTAAAATTGTATTTTTCTTGTCTAATTTTGGATAGTGTTTGTATAACCTATTGTTTAAAATTATAATCTATTTGCTACAGCTTAGAAGATAATGCCACTTTTATCCGAACCATAATGGAACGATTAATTGTTCGCCCAACTTTAACTGATTGTCCTGAAAAAAAAAGTACTAACGCTAGTATGGCACGTCACGTATAAAGTTGGCGCATTTAATAAGGATTCTAAAATAGTACAGCACTTGCTACATTATATCTTACATTACAAGGAAAAAATATTTTTCTTTATAAATCGCAATTTTTAACGCTCGTACCTCAACACGTGTAAATAAAGGTGATTGTATACGAATCTGTAACTTAAAACACTTGTTAGAGTTCTTTGAAACTATGCAAAATAATCCATTTCAGTACTTGAAAAACATATTAATAGGGTTTTTGCATGTTTCTACCATAACATTGTACCATTTTAGAATCTTGATGAGATGCGCCAACTTTTGTAACAACATGCAACGGTACCCTCCATACATTTTTTTTTCACGGTAGCATTACAAAGTTGATGAAAAGCTAAAATATTCGAAAATTTCACGCAAACAGTTAAAGTAATTATTTTTTTGTACTTAAACTACAGATATTTAGGTCCCGTTTTCAACTGCAATTATTAGCTATGTTACTAAGCTACCCATTACAAATAAAAAAGCAGGGATATCTTTATAGCTCAAGAGACAGTGGGTATTTGAATGGGGTCGGGTATCAAAGAGCAATTAAATTCAAATAAGTTAAAATAACTTTTAAACTAAAAGAGTTAGATTTTTTTTAATAATTTTCCCTATGTCGTTACCGATCTGATGATGCACTGGCATTGGTTTAACGTTGAATTTTGGGACACGCTGTAAATATAAATTAAGCTTTACAATTAATCATAAGTAAGGTTCTATATTATAAACTTACTGCAACTCAAACTCTATAGTAGGTGGTCGCCTTAACTAATTTGGGCACGTACACAGAAAAACTGACAGATGTTACCAGATCTGACAGACAGATGACCACTATAACGAAAGTCTGGCTACTATAGGATATAGGGATAATAAACCGAATTTTTACCCCAGTCGGGCAATGACGACCGAACTCTCATACTTTCCATGCTTCTTTTGTTATGAGCATGTTGTCATCATTTTATCGAGCATCGTAGGTCACGGTCCGTGGAGTAGAGTGGCCATGCGGAGGACACTTGTTCTGCGCCCTCAGGTACATTGCAACCCTACTGCTCCCATTTTATGATCGACTAGCTTCTCGCTATGTCGCATTGCTATGGATAACTTCTTTTGAAAAACAGAAGTTTTCTCTCTTCTGTAATCAGAATAAGCAGTAGTTACATAAATTAGGTAGGTCTCTAAAGGGGGTTTTGTCGGGCACTGTGTTTGTAGGGCAGGTCGCACAATAAGTAAGCCGTAAAGGCAAGCTTCGCGGCAAGGCCCCTCGGGACGAAGCTTTCGGACACAATTCACTCATTACAACTCGCTAATAACGGCTCCATTTACCACGAAAATAACGTGGATTGGAACTATGCGACCGACTCAATAAATAAAATATGTCAATCATTAATTATATTTAGGCACTTTTAGAGCATTTATAAGTTCGTCCCTAAAACATTTTCTAATTATGTAATAATGTTTAAGTTATTACATCAAAAAAATGTTTTAAGATAATTTCTGTTGGGTGTGGCAATAAGCAGCGTACGTGAGTCTCTTTGGCCCGTGACCTCGCAGCCTCCCACGCTGCAACATTGATTTTCCAGAGCCGGAGTATGGGTAGCGGTGAGCCCCCTTCCCCGACGACCGGCCGTGGGGTGAGTGGGAGGGCGAGCGATGACGCACTTGCGCAGAGGGAAACAAAATTGATTGAAGGTAGTCTGCCGTGGGATGAACATGTATCACCTAGGGCCAGGGCCGGTGTCAGTACCTCTGGCGCCGCAAGCGACACTTTCTACGGCGCCTCTTCCCCAACTGTAATTGAAACCCTTACGAAAAACGGCAAAAAGTATAATGAGAACCACGGAGGTTCAATTAACGTAAAAAAAACAACTATTTGCGATTTTCTCGCAATGTCAAATAACCTTAACCGGTTTAAACTGAATAAACGAATAGCGGCCAATGTGAGTGCCGCCCATGGACATCTGCAATATCAGAGAAACCACAGATGCGTTGCCGGCCTTTCATGCCCTCAATTCGCCTTAGCCGAGAATAAAAGGGAAGCGTGCGGCGCCCCTTTACATCTGGCGCCCTTGATGATAGACCCGCCCCGCCATACCCTAACGCCGCCACTGCCTTTAGCTGAAGCCTAAAATAGGTTAGGTGAGGTGAGGTCAGAGGGTGAGCGTAGGCGGCTGGAGGTGGGCAGCAGGGGGTTGCGAAGGGAAGACGGGCCGACGATGTAGGCGGCCCGGGGGCGAGGTTGCGCGCGCAATTCCTTTGTTCGCTAAGCTATGAGGTCCCGGGCGGCGGCCGCCTCGGCGCAGTCAGGGTCCGCCGGTGCTCCGCTCCGGACCAATGTTGAGTACGTAGACGCCTGCCTCGACCTCGGTGAGTCTTCGGCCGCGAAATAAATGTTTTAAATTCTCCTCTATCTTCTCGCGTTAGAATTCAGTGCTTAGATGTATTTCCCGGTGTTAATCACAGAGTCCTAGCTGACTAGGTGTTAGCGTTAAGGCATGCATGCTTATCTATGTCTACCTACAGTCCTTGAGTGTTTCGAAACTGAACCCACCATATCCTTTTCCATGGGGTTTGTGCGCGTGCGGAGACATGTGATCGTTTAGCTGCACCGAGATGTGCGGAGGGAGATAAGATGCCGTTACTAAGCGTAGGAGCGGAATGAGGCGGAACGAGATGCAGGGCAAAGAGAGCAGTCGAGAGGGCGTGGGCGTGCTCATGTCTCGCAGCGAGTCTTCCATGGGGCGGTACACGCCGCACACGCCGCACACGCCGCGGACGCCGCTCGGCCTACCGGACACCGCCAGCGTCGACTCCAATCCAATGCCCACGATATATCGGTAACTGAGCCATAAGGACGGTCGTCTAGGGAGAAGACGTAACATCGAGAGGGGCGCAACGCACCTCTAATGGGAATGCGGATTTATTCAAGTATCGAGGGTTCTTCAGAAGTGCGCTGCGTCCTTTGTCGAGACAAGAGCCGAGCGAACGGCCGCGGTGCCGACGCCGCGCCGGTGAGTCTTCGTCCGTATGTCTTCTCCCGAGGACGAGTACAGCTGAGCACTTCGCTGCATCGTGCACAGTGATCGTCGCATGCGAGTAGCAACCACGGCCCCGTATCTCGCCGCATTGTCAAGTGCCATCGACGTATGTACTGGATGATACATGGTTCTTTGATACTTCGCAACAGCTTGAGATAGGAGCATAGTCCGACCGCTTGGCTTGCCTCATGCAGCTCGGCGACGACTACCGGCGCTAAGGTACGGTAATCCTCGAGTACCCCCATGACGCACATTGACGATTCACAGTTCCGGCTCATACCTACATATATCCTTCACCCTAGACTTTCTGGCAAGCTTCAACATTGTATCTGCTTCATTCAATCTGACCCTATTTTACCGTTGTTCTATAAAACGCCTTGTCAATTTTGTTTGAATATAAGCTTAGATATATTGTAAGAATGTATTCAGGAAGGCATTTACGGAAAGGCAAGATGTAAAGGCGAACCTGATCTATTAACGGCCTAATTATTCCAAGATGGCCGACTCGGTGCAAGATGGTTGACTTATTCCAAGATGGCGGATCAATTACGAAATATGAAATGCCAGTCTTCTTCAATAATGCCTTCGTGACAAATTTGTTAATAACAAAGATATTAAAGCATATTATGATTATATTCTTAAATGTCTTTGATTACTAACGAGGTCTTGTTTATTGTAGATAATAGCTTTTTACACTCAAATCAAATGCCTACATTATTCGCATTGGAAATTACAAATATTTCATAATAGCTACATTAGTATTACAATTTTGAGCATTGCAATAGTGTGGTAGTACTTTAGACATTTCCTTTTTTTCGATTGAGTACATTGAAATAGAATAGAAATAGATAAGTTCAACTTCGAGCTACATATTACTTCTTTTCATTTCAAAGAAATAAAAAGTTGCATTTGTAACAATAAATGTAAATTTTACTCGTCGTCATATTCTGATATTGCGGTGCGTCACTGTGATTTCGCGCATGTGCGCAGTTGCGCAGACAAGATGGCGGAAGGCGCGCATGCGCCGCGCTTCTTATCGATCACATCAAGGCGTCATGGAATCACGGAGGCGCCATATTCTTAACATCGAACGTGTTCTAGAACAATCCGTTATTATCTCAGCAATCTAGTAAAATAAATGAAATATGTTTATTTTTTCCAAAGATAAATTATTATTGTTAACTGTACTTTTTATATTTATAATACTGTTATTTACTACAAGTATAAACTATATGGATCGGGATTCGAGAAGCAGCAGAAAACAGTTATATTCAAAAGCTTAATTTATATATGATTAGATATGACTCGTATTTATTGTACTATCAGTGAATGGGCATTAGTTATCCTGTCCAGTTGGGCAGTTTCGCGCAATCACGTGTTAAAGTTGGAGTAAATATTACTTAAGTTTACTTACATTCACAAAGCTCATTTTCAAATATAATGCTCAAGAGACTATGACAATATCCCCTGCAAGGAGACAGACTCTTTGGATGGGGCAAACCGCAAATTACTCAAAAGTAATTTAAAGCCAATTTTCAAAATGTGTGAACTTAGCAAATAAATCAGAGCACAATCATCGATATAAATAAAAAATCTAAGTTTATTCAAAGAGGAACCCGAGGCGTTCCCAAAATTGATTGTGAAGTAATTTTGATAAGGTTTTTTTTAGTATTTAATTAATATTATATTACTAGTATGAAACTTAATTAAACATATTCATAAAATACGAGGGTGGATTGAGAAGTACTCAGCCTAACCAAGAAAATAAACACATACTAAATCAGTAATATTTTTATTTTTCTACATAATCACCATCAAGTTCAATACACTTTTGCCACCTCCCCTTCCAAGCATTTAGACCGTTGAAAAAAAATGATTCTTCCTTAGAGTCAAAATATGCGTCTACAGCTGCTTTGACCTCGTCGTTTGTCGAAAATCTTTGACCTCCCAAGTGCTTTTTTAGGTTAGGGAACAGAAAGAAGTCTGATGGTGCCAGATCAGGTGAATACGGCGGATGCGGTAACAGTTCAAAGCCACAGTTGTGAATTTCAGCCATTGACTGTACTGACGTGTGAACACGGGCGTTATCTTGATGAAACAGAACTTTTCTTCTGAGCATTCCTCGACGTTTTTTTTTTATTTCCTCTCGTAAACGACGTAGTAAGGTGCAGTAGTAATCAGAGTTTATAGTCTGACCCCTTTCAAGATAATCAATCATAATCACACCTTTCGAGTCCCAGAATACTGAAGCCATCACCTTATTTGCCGACAAAATCGACTTAGCCTTTTTAGGGGGTGGTGAACCAGGTCTTCTCCACTGTTTTGATTGTTGTTTTGTTTCCGGTGTACAGTAATGAACCCATGTTTCGTCCATAGTAACAAAACGATTAAAAAAATCATCTGCATCGACTTCAAATAACTCCAAACAGTCGCGTGAAATAGTCAATCGTGTCCTTTTTTGTTCGACTGAAAGCAGTCGCGGAACCCACCTCGCAGACACTTTGTTGAAACCCAACTCGTTGACAATGATGTTCTGAGTTCGTTCATAAGAGATGCCTATAATCTCGGCTATCTCTCTAATCTTTAATCTGCGGTCTCCCATTATTAAATCAAGTACTTTTTTAATATTTTCGTCAGTAGTTGACGTCGAAGGCCTTCCAGAGCGGGGTTCATCTTTCACACTCTCTCTACCACGCTTAAATTCTGCTATCCATTTTTTGACGGATGAATATGACAGAGCAATCGCCTAATGTACTGACCATGTCATCATGGATGGCTTTTGATGATAGCCCCTTCTTATGGAGGTACTTAATGACGGCACGCTGCTCGATTTGCTCCATTCGCGGAAATTATGTCCGATTACTTTGTTAATAAATTTATAAAATCACAACTAATTATCGCACACGTTTCGAACTTCACACAATGAACTAGTCTGAATTGAACTAAATAATGTGGGTAGATTTGATTTTTAGAATTGAATGGATCTGTGTAAGGCCGAGTACTTTTCAATCCACCCTCGTAACACGTAAGCATTTTTAGTATAAAAATTCCTTAAAACGTGTGATGTGACCAGCGTGCAAACAGACAGGTGGACGGATATGCGAACAGACAAGCAGGAACACAGAAGGACAGACAAACGGTGATACGGACAAACTGAAAAAGAAACAACCGATCATATGGATAAACAGACGCACCTGCGGAAGGACGAACTGAGAAAAAGACAAACAAACCAAGAGGTAAACAGACAAGAAGACAAATGGTGATGCGAACAAACAAATAAACGGACAAATACGCAAATTCACAACTAGCTAAGGAGACCACTAGACCAAGGACAAACAGACGCTCGTGCTAAAGACGAACTGACAAACGGGCCAACAGACAAATGGTCATACGGAGAAACAGACACACGTGCGAAAAGACTAAGTTACAAACACTCATACAAACAAACCGACCTGCATGTAAACAGATAAGCGGGCAATCAACCAAATTATCTTACGGAAAAGCAGATTCACAGACAAAGGGATACTCAGTCCAACAGGCAAACGGTCTTGCAAACAAACAGACAAATAGAAAACAGACAAGTGGACAGGAGTGCTAACAGACAAGTAGACGGACAAACATATAAAAAGTACGAATAGGCAAACAGTCAAACGGTGATATGGACAACCAAGCAAACGGTCATACGGACAAACAGACAAACGTGCGAACAGACAAACTGTATGTCAGACAGTAGGCAAATTCACAATTAACCAAGGAGACTAACAGACAAACTATTATGCAGACAAATAAACAAATAGACAAGCTGAAAAGCAGGCAAACCAACAGTCATACGAACAAACAAATAAACGATCATGCAGACAAACAGGCAATCCATCAAATGGACAAACAGTCGTTCGAGCGAAAGGACGAAGTGACAAACACGCAAACAGACAAACCATCTGCAGACAAACAAGCAAACATATAAACATACAAGCATCCAAATAGACAAACGGTTATGCAGACAAATAAACAAACAGACAAGCTGAGAAGCAGGCAAACCAACAGTCATACAAACAAACAAATAAACGATCATGCAGACAAACAGGCAATCCATCATACGGACAAACAGACATCAGATAAACAGAAAAACGGTAATACGGGTACCACTGATCAGCTTGAGCCATTGGCACTGCGGAGGGACGTTGGTTCCCTTTGCATTTTCTACAGCATATACCACGGAGAGTGCTCTTAAGATTTTTTTGGAATGATTCCTGCCGCAGAGTTTCGTCTTGGTTGGCTGTAGGATGGATGGATTCGATTCCTTAGCAGTGCGATTCTCGAGGAATTTCCTGCCACGCACAGCCGCGCTGTGGAACGTCTGTCCTCGGCGGTATTTCCAAACCAGTATGATTTAGGATCCTTCAAGAAGCGAGACTATTTCTTTTTAAAATCCAGCAACGCATTTGCAGTTCCTCTAGTGTTGCAAATTTTCATGGACATAGTTAACCACCTCGGTGTTGCCGTTGTTCTTTAACAATACGTGTTGAAATACGTGTTGAATACCTGTCTACTCACATATGTGAGCAGCAACATGCACCACCGGGTGTACCGACACCCAAGCAGTTTGCGGTGTGCCCTCTTATAATATACTATCTAGGTACATGTTGTATAAGGATAAACTAAATATAAAACTGTCGTGTTCGGGAATTAATTTGCCTTAACATTTGGTTAATGGTGGATGTATTATCATGTTGTTGGGTGGCTTATTGTTAACGAATGTTGTCGCTTGTCATACAGATGCCGCGCCCCCATTGCCTCGCTGGATTGTATGGATGATTTTAGTTCCAATTCACAGCAAATGCTGGATCAAGGCAAGTACAAATATTTAAATACCATCTATGCCCCCGCCCGGTCCCACCACAAGCAGACTGGGGGTGGCCTGTCTTCTCTGTGGTCGTCCGATTTATCATTCAATCAACTGCCTAACGGGAAAGATATTGAAGTATATATATAGACATAAATAACTAGCCGTCGCCGGCGGCTGCGTCCACGGGGTTTTGTAAAAATAAAATAACGAGTATTAATAGGCCACATGCTTTTTTCAGGCTGATCTCTATCCCAATTCCAAATTTAATCTAAATCCATTAAGTAGTTCTGTTTATCTGATTTACGGTATGACACACATCCATTTATCCAAACGGTCATATAATATTAGTATCGTATTTGTTTGAAGAGACAACAGTATAAGTAATCAATTGGACAGTTTTAGAATTGTCAGAATCCAGAAAGATGTCGACGCAAATGGCGGGTCAGAGCGTGGCGAACCTGCCGTCCGCGGTGACGGCCGGGCTGCGCTACAGGAACCTCGGCAAGTCAGGCCTCCGCGTCCCCAACATTGGCCTCGGTTTGTGGAGCAGCATCGACGAGGACAGCGCCGAGGACATCGTCACCGCCGCGCTCGAGCACGGCATCAACCTGTTTGATTTGTCGGAGGCTCATAACGGTAACACATACCTCCTCGAGTGTCTCTAGAGTCGTGAGCACTTGACAACATACCTATTCCCAGTGTTCAGTATTACAATTCATGTAATGATTTCTTCATTACAAAATTGAACTAAAACATGTTCTTTTCAGCTAAAGGCGAGGCTGAATTAGGAAGAATCCTCAAGAAAAACAACGTGAGGAGAACCAGTGTCATTATAATAACCAAAATATACTGGAGTACTAAGTGAGTATCGCGATGCTGCCATCATTCCCGCCGTAGCACTAATTGATCCCAGTTCCCAGTAGCCGATTCCTCTCCTTAAGACGGCTGTCCAAACTTCCGTCCAGCTCTAGACGAGGCGACGCGTAAACTAATGCATCGCAATGGCCAAACGCACCCAGTTCAAATCTGGACTATTGTCGACAATCACATTTATATCTTAGGTAGCAATTCATTCTATAACGTTACAATTCAACGGTATATCTAACATGGATAATTGTAAAATTGTCAATTTTTTTATTTATTTAATTTAACATTCACTAATAACAGGAGTACGACATTAGAAAGAAAAATAAAACATCAGAATTAGGTAAATATGTCGAACAAACAAGTTAAAGGTACTTAGTTAGCGAATTCGATTAATTCTAGGTCAGTGTTTTTTTAACTGGTGTCTGGAGTTGCAATTAATATCAATGTTGTGTTTACCGCTGTGTGACAACTCATTGTATGTCCTACAAATCCGGGGCAGAGGCCCGACTTAGATTTGGTTATTGGGTAGTTATTAGTTAGCGATTATTGAGACGCAAGCGACGACTTTTGTTTTAGTTCGGAGGAGCGCGGCTTGTCCCGGCGGCACGTCGTGGAGAGCGTCAAGGCGTCTCTCCGCCGCCTGCAAACGGAATACATTGATGTGGTCCTGTTGCACAAAGCGGACCCTGTCTGCCCGATGTCAGGTACCCGACGCTTTCACTTGCTAACTACGAGTACCAAACTATGAGTGCAGTGCTAGGACTTAGCATAATTATTTCACGTTTTCTTCGGATGTGTTTCGAAAGACCTTATTCAATTTTGCCAGTGTATACTTATTTGGGCTTTATTTTCACAGAGCTAGTGCGAGCCATGAACCACGTTATCGACCAAGGCTGGGTTATGTACTGGGGCACCGCTCGCTGGTCTCCCTCAGAGGTAAAAGAAACTTCATTTCGGTAAAGCGTGTAACATTACGAGTAGTTGTGTCGTACTGTTCAGTCGACGACGACGACTTCGAGCCGAGGCGACAATTGCATCTCTGTACTGCCTTACCCAAGCTGCGCCCGTCTCTTACAACTAAGTACCATAGTACGGTGCGTGTTCCTGCTTCAACTGCACCTGCCAGCGTTAATATAATATTGTCCTACTTTTATTCGAACTAGTCATGAGCTTAATAATTTTAAATCAGTGTCTTAACATTTTTTCTTATTATTGGATTGTAAAAGTGTTTGAAATGCGATCGTCTCTTATCCCTTTGTGATATATTTGCTGTCGCGAATAAGAAAGCATAATGCAGCTGTGTGATGTTGGTGGTGGTGAGGTGGTGAGGTGGTGAGGTGGTGAGGTGGTGAGAGAAATGTCAATGATTACCCATACCCACGTGTGTCGCGGTCCCGGCGCAGATAATGGAAGCGTACACCAACTGCAAGCACGCCAACTGCATCACGCCCATCGTGGAGCAGACGGAGTACAACATGTTCTGCAGGGAGAAGCCGGAGCTGCACATGCCCGAGCTCTACCACAAGATCGGCGTCGGTGAGTACCGAGCACCCAGGGGTACCGGGGTACCGAGACCGGTATACATATAAATTATAGGCAGGCAAGTCGTCAACAAAGTAAGTAATGGTGAATTTGTCGACGACGCCAGGCATGATGGTGTGGTCGGCCATCACCACGGGCAGCAGCGTGGGCCGCGACGACTGCGCCGGCCTCTTCGCCAAGTCCAGGTTCAACCGCAAGTCCAGCACCTTCAGCTGGTGTGAAGAGAACCTCGCTCTAGTGGAGGTACTTCTCCCTTTACTTTTTCTCTATGTTATCAAAATAACCTGAAAGAAAAGTTAAATAATTTTGATGAATGTTTGTATGGACGTATGGAATGGTGAAAGTTGGAAGGTAAACTTGCAACAGCGCAAGTCAACGCACAGGACTATTTCAGTGAAATAAGGTGCCGCTTGCTCCTTCGACACACTATACGACTACTTTAAAAACTTGGTCGTGTTGAAGTGCCTCCGGTACAAATGAAAGTGTTTATCCCAATATAGTCCAGGAGGTTATTTCCAAAGTGGTCAACTCCAAATTCATAGCTTTAGAGTAATTACACAACATTGTTTCTGACACAATTTTTCCTTGCCCTATAAAGATCCCGCTCCCACTTAAACCCATCCTAAATCCTTTAAAAATACAACTTACTTTAAAAATGACCACTAGTAATCCAAGCTCGTTTATTTACAAAAGTGGTCAAATTCGCGTGACCTGTGAGCCAATCATATTGATCTAAATGCGTCATTGACTTTTTGTGTTGAGAAAATTTGCGAATCTCTAGGCAAAAAATTGTTTAATTAACGAGAGGAAGTCCCTAGACACCAAGCCAAGAAGAGAAAATCTACCGCAGCATGATCCAATAATCACGGAGATATGAATGTCAGTAATTTATTACATATTTTTGACATAGGGTTGTGTAATTAATATTTTCATATAAAATATCTTGCTTGATATTTAGTAATTTTAAATAAAAAAATAGTTTTTTTATTTTGCAGGTATTCATCTATTAATTTACCTTTGACATGCCACAGAGTAGACATACATGTAGACACAGCGAGGCGTGTACCAAAACAGGATATGAAAAAATATCATTATCAGTTTTAATTTATTAATATATATTTAATAAAAAGTTACTTTAAATGGTCTTATAAACTCTTTTATTTATTACTAGCGGTCGCCAGCGACTTCGTCCGCTTGAAGTTTAGAAATTCAAAACAAAGTTTTATATCTTATTTTAACCTTTATAAAAAAGGTTGAAGTTTTAATACCTATAGAAACCCATGTGCAAAATATAAAATTTATAAGACTTATACCTACACTGCGAACAATATTTCTAGTTATGAAATTTTTAAAAATCTTGAATGGCAAAGTTATTTATTCGTGTTGAAGAGCACTTATTCTTATTTTCATAGAATTCTGACGAAGGAATCACGTTGCTTCATACAAACTTTGGACCCCCTTATCAGACTCTTAGGGGTTGAATTTCGTAAATTTCTTTCTCAGGGCACTTTTACGTAATAACAGAAACCCCTATGCAACATTTCAAGTCTCTAGGACCCGTACTTAAGCTATGAAAAATATTTTTGGATTCGAACTAAAACCCCCCTTTTTTGCCCCCGAGGTAAGAAATTGTAAATTTCTTAAACGACAAACTTATTTATTCATGCTAAAGAGCACTCATTCCTATTTTTATGCAATTCTGACATAGGAACAACTTTTCTCCATACAAACTTTAGACCCCCTATTCGGAACCCTTAGGGGTTGAATTTCGTAAAATTCTTTCTCAGAGCACTTTTCCGTCGTAACAGAAACGCCTATGCAAAATTTCAAGTCTCTAGGACCCGTACCTACGCTGTGAAAATATTTTTAG
>QDHC01001661.1:8192-31820 GCA_013186455.1 Papilio dardanus tibullus | reverse complement strand
ACAGAGCCGCAGGGCAGTGTTGCAGCACGGTGTAACAACACAGAGCCGCAGCGTAAGGCTGATCCGACCCGCGCGCGGCCGACTCGTCGATCGCGCGTACCTTCGGCTGGCGACGCCCGCCATCAAAGTCGCCTTAATACTCCGAGTACCTGCAATCGACAAACACTGCCGTATTAATAAATTAGCAATACAAACGTCTACCTGCGAATTAAAGTCTTCCACTTGGGGTCGGGAGCCCTTGTCCCCCCTTCGTATATACTACTAAGGTTACACATTACCTTAAGACGTAGGGCTCGTTTCTTCGAACCAAAGTAAGATATTACCTCAATATACTGGCAACGGCTAGCATTAGAATGAGGCGCCCACCCCGCCGGCCGCGCCGGACGCGCGCGGACGCCGCACCGCTCAACAACACCACAGCTGAATTAACCTCAGAGTACTGCCTCGCTTCTACTACTAGCTAAATAGTTTTAAACAACTTGTGATTGGATGCGAACCTCATTTTAGTAAGCTGTTGCCGTATATTTGAATGCGATGTTATAACGTACAAATATTTAAAAAACAGAATAAAAAATAAAAAAGATAGACAGTAACCTTTAATATATTATAGCTCTAAGTTACAACATTGTCAAACATAGTTTTAAGTACTAAAGTAGTGACGCGGTGTGAGTTTACGTAACATCCTGGCGCCACCGCGGCCTCGTGTTGCTGCTCCTTTGGCGATCGGCGAGCCGACCCCGAGCCCACGCCGAGCCGACGCTGAGCGGTGAGTATCACATTCACTATTCTTGCCTCGCCGTGCACAACCACGTCATTACTTAGCATTCAACGCGGAAAATTCTAAATACAAAGCCTTTAACATCAATTAGGATTAATCTACAATAATTCTGGAAAAAGTACCAACTGATTTTCCAATTTAACTATATGTTTCTCGTATTTATTCTTTAAAATCATTATTTTTAATGACTACGTTTGTTCTCAAGACGCTTTTCAATATACAGCGAGTTACTTTTGGTGGCCACTTTTTCTGTTGTACATTTTATTACACTCATAGAAATCACAGCTTTAATTACATACACAGGGGCGATTAGTTTCACACATGTCAGGTGTTCTTCAACAAGATGTATCGCTGGGCTGTGATTTTTAGTTTGTGTACTTTGTTTCAGTAAAGGTTTAATAAGTAAATAGTCATGTTTATCATAAATTATGTATGTTTAATGTCAATTCGAATATGATCATAAAATGTAGGTAATTCATTAACGTAAAAATAATTGGCTTTACAAAAGACAAATTTAAGACAAAAAATGTAACTGGCATAATTAAAATGACTTTACAGTTGCCGTCTCAGTGAACTGGTATAGGTTAGGCTGACGTCATGCCTGCTCTGTGTGTTCCCTATACCTGCACATCTCGACAACTTCTCGACTACAAATATTACATTAGAGTGAGACGTTCGCCTTGCTAGTTGGGATTGTTCAAACTTATCTCATCGTATAAAAACATTTTAAATACATATTTCTAACGTAATAAACTTCAATAAAAGTTATTTAAAACAATTGTGTACTGAACAATATTCAGTGTAAATTCTAAAATAACCAAAACCGCTTTATGGATCTTCTCTTAAACATAATATAGTCTAAGGCCACGGGCGTAATGGTCAAAAACCTACAAAGATGTAATCGGTTGTATTTTAGTTTTAACGCAATCAGTACACAGTTAACTGTTCTTCTGAGACGATTCCTAAGATTTCGGAGCTCGGAGGCAGATTTGGTGAATACTAACCGATTCGTTGCTGGATGGCGCGAAGGCCAGGCGTGTACTATTTTGTCTATTTGTAGGCTGCGGCCAATCACTAAAAGCCTTAAATTAATTTGTTGTGTATACATATACTTATAATCTGACTTGTTGTGTTAATTTCTGGATATTGTGAGAAATGCAGAGGTTCTCAGCCTTTATAAGTTGCATTGAGTTATGTCAGTAATGTCAAAGATCATTCGTTGTACTAACTTTAATTGATGCCATGTACATTATTTATTAAGTTACCAGTAAGTAAAAGACAGATTGTAATTATTATCACCATCCTTGTAATAAATAGTTTTCAAATATGGAGGCCGCAACGAATCGGTTAAAATAAAACAGGCGCGCGTTAATTGCGAATCCTGTATATTGCGTTCTGCCTGCACTCTAGAGGTCGCGGCCTCGGCCCCGTTGTGTCGGCCGCACTCCGCGATATGTAGCATGTAACATGTAACTAGTACTTACTTTAAATATTATTATATTCCCATGTAAATGTAGCTACTTGTATCTCACTTTTTTGGCATTTGTTATTTTATTTTACATCCCCTAAAACTACCTGCCGAGTGCCGAGGGGCGACTGCCGACTTGAGTCTGGCGTCTGCCGACTTGCGACTGCCGACTTGAGTCTAGCGTCTGCCGACTCGGGACTGCCGACTTGTGTCTGGCCTCTGCCGACTCGCGACTACCGACTTGAGTCTGGCGTCTGCCGACTTGCGACTGCCGACTTGAGTCTAGCGTCTGCCGACTTGAGTCTGGCGTCTGCCGACTCGCGACTGCCGACTTGTGTCTGGCGTCTGCCGACTCGCGACTGCCGACTTGAGTCTGGCGTCTGCCGACTCGCGACTGCCGACTTGAGTCTGGCGTCTGCCGACTTGCGACTGCCGACTTGAGTCTAGCGTCTGCCAACTCGCGACTGTCGACTGCTGACTTCCGGCTGGCGTCTGGCGTCTGCCAAAGTTTTAAATTTAGTTAATAAAATTTCGTTGAGTTTACATGAATTACTTGTTCGCATTCGCATAGCATTCGATCATAAAACATGAGTAACTAAGTAGGTACCTGCATGTAACAGAATGGAGCACAATTTGAATGAGTTAGTTCTGTATTGTGTAGAGTTTATTGGGTTATTGTAAATAACAGGTCAACACGTCGGTTGCATTGTATCCGGTTCATATCAAATAATTAAATAAATCAGACTAGCCGTTGCTTGTACGCCCGGAGTTTGTAATCGACTTAATTGTTAATTTCTAACAACGATTAGTAGTTTTGATTGTAAGAAACGGCGTGCAGCAGGTCGGCACATGTGCTGCGGACGGCGCGTCTGATGCAGAATGCATTAGTTGCTCATTCTGTACAACACCTACGTACTTACTACAGTCAATGTCAGAGTATACTCGTATATTATGTATGGTACCTCAGCTGTGCTCCAGCCTATCCTTTAATTTAATCATTACTGTAATCCAAACATTAAACACTGTAAGCAAATATGTGCTGTTTTATTTTGTCCGCCGCGGCGTGCACCCGCTGCCGTCGGCAACCCGCTAGACGAACTACATAATGACCTACAAAACATCATTGACGCCTTGAGAAATAATTTATTAGTTAATTTTAACACGCACATTAGCTCAAAATATAAATTGTAAATTCTATGTCTATACTTTTTTAATATTATAAAGAGAGAAACTTTGTATTTTGTATTTTTGTTTGTATTGAAATAACTTAAGAACTACGGGGCCGGCTTTCTCCATTAGAAAGCTACATTATCCCCGAGTAAAATAGGCTATATTTTTTAATTCCACGCGGACGAAGTCGCGCACAACAGCTAGTAATGTATAATTAGCTAACTAACTAACTTATTTCCACAAGCTTAATTGATATACAGTTAGATAGGACAAATATACATTAGTTGTCCTGTCCAGTCGGGCACTTTCGCGATATCACGCGTTACTGTTGCAAATAATATTACTGCAGTTTGCTTACATTCACAAAGTTGATATTCACATATGATGCTCAAGGGGCTATGACAATATCCCATGCAGATAGGACAAACAGTCAGTCTATTCCACTTGCATTCTTAACACTTTCTGGCAGAAAGAAAACGACCAATGTGAAGCGTCACAGACTTCTTCTTCTTCGTCGGAAGAGTCTTTGCAGACTCGTCGTGGTCATCACAGGCTAGCCAGGACAAAATATGTTCAGTACAAATGCTACAAATTGGGGATTCAGTAAAAGTAACTTTCAGCACCCTTCTTGAGATTAAATAAAAAAACATTTCATAAAATGACATCTCATAATCTTAGGATTTTTTTTCTTGAACCCAAAGTAAGTATTCATCCGTCGTGGCACCACATTTTACTGTGTACAAGTGATTTCGGCGCGTGTATTAGTTGACGTAATTATAACGTCTCTACAATATTGAAGGTGATCAAATAAAATTACAAGTTATTAACTCACGATTTTTGTTTTACTAATATTTTCCCGTTACTTGCTTGACGAATCAGATCGGTAGCTTGGTCGCCCTCGTAGTAAAGCCTTGTTCGCACCAGGATAGTATTTTAGTCGAGTAGCAAGTAGCATTTATCCGAACAAATGATTTCCTAGTGTTCGGACTCGTTTAAGCATAAACCTACTCACTAGGGTAGTAATTTAGTGACTAAACGTGTCCGAACAGCAACATTTTAGTAGAATAGATTAGTAAATCCTTTGTTCGAATACTTGCTACTTGCTTCTCGACTAAAATACTATTCTAGTGCGTACAGGGCTTAAGTAGGCGAGTGCAAGGCGAGTGCAAAGCGAGTGCGAGATGTGTCTCGGGCCGGGAGCGGCGACAACGACTACGCGAGTACCTAGGAGGAATGGCGACGGCGAGCGCGACCGGTAAATACTCAATTAGCGAGTCTCATCCCTCCAATGGGCCCGACCGAGATCCTTCCAAGGATAAATATAGCAAGTGGCCGGGTCCGGGTTCCGGTATCGCCGCGAGACTATTGTGTGGGAGCCGCGCCCGCACTCGCGCCGTCGCCCTCGACCATGGCGGTCTACTTCGAGTGGCTGGACTACGTCGTGTTCGGCGCGATGTTGCTCAGCTCCGCCCTCATCGGCATCCACTTCGCTTTCTTCGCCGCTCGTCGGCAGGACACCGCCGCCGAGTACCTCATGGGCGGCAAGACGATGGGCATGTTCCCCATATCGATGTCTCTCATCGCAAGGTACACACACGCATGCAGATATGTTATGACAATGTCGGAGACGGACCTAGCGGTAATTGTGTGCAGCTACGTGTCGGGCATCTCGCTGCTGGGCCTGCCCGCCGAGATGTACACCTTCGGCACTCAACTGTGGGCCATCGTGCTCTCCGAGTGGCTGGTCTCGCTCACCGTCGCCGCCGTCTATCTGCCCGTATTCTACAACCTGCAGATCACCTCCTCCTATGAGGTGAGCGATCCTACTCCTAGTGCTCTTTTGGTGTGCCAACGAGTTACGCAAACTCAAAAAATACCTGATTTTTAAACTGTTACACGTGCAACTCCTTTAGTTACTTAGTGAAATAAGTGAAGTTGTAAATTCCACATCTTCAGAAATAACCATAATAAATAACCACGTCCAATAATGCATAAACTGAACCATTTGCCTTCGACACTACATTATGGTACTTACCTAAAAGTCAATTTTGATAATTTTGTTATCAGCGATATATAGAAGTTCCACAATAGAAATACATGTACATGCTTCGTAAACACTTTTTTTGGCAAAACCGCTTGAAAAACGTTCTATCCAAAAAAAATGGCAGCGCTTGTAGAGGCGGTTGCAAAAATATGATTGATTAATGTTTCCATATTCATTTCTTTTAAGCCCCCTGTAATTAAATAAATAAAAATCATGTTTTCAATTTGGTTCAAATCTATTTAAGCCTTTTCGAGAGTTTTATTTTCGCTCAAGGAATCTGTGGAAAAAGATTAGCAGGAAATACGGGGACACCCTGTATAGGATTATCAAATTTGTACGCGTTTGTAACATAATATCTGTTCCAATTAGTTTGTTAGAGCGGAACTCTTTTAGAGACAAGGATAATCTTAAACTTTCCTTTTTTATACTTCTTACTTTAACTTTATGTTTTTTCTTTGCGTACAAAATAAATAAAGAAAAACACACTTCTTAAAATTAGGTTATTACTTTGTTTAAAATGTCTCTTAACTAAGTTCGATCACTTGCGGTGATCATCATAAGCGTGCCGAGGATCAAGTGACCGATCCCATGCTTAAAACGCGGCTTCCCTGAACTGATGAGTCGAGGTTAACTTTGTTGTTTTGCATCAGGCTCTTGTGGCCGGTGTTGCATCGTCGAAAAAGTACAAAAGTCAAACGTAGTAGTAGTAGTAGTTCGACCCATGATGGGCTCCATTTACCGCAACTCCACGACTAGCGCGTATTTGCGTAACTTCACACATATCTTGGAATTTCTTCGCCTATATGTGCGGGTTGCATCACGATGATTTCCTTCACCGTAAGAGCGTCGCGTGAATATGTAAATATGAAAAAATCAAATGTATAACTACATCCATACATAAGTACTAATTAACGAAATAGTACCGACTTGGACTCAGTGTTTTTTTCTTTGAGTTTTTCATATTTCCGCGTAGAAGCTAGATCAGCGGTGGCCAAACTTATTATTGTCGTGAGCCCCTATCAACCGTTTCAAGGCTACGGTGATCCATGAGGGGGTGTAAATTAAGATCGCGCTAATCTCAAAAACAGCTTAACCGATTCGGGTTCAGTTTTCACCGACATACTGTGTTAACCGCTACTTACTTAACATTTAATGCTATTTTTTTCCAATCGAATGAGTACGATATCAGATGTTTTATGTCTATATATATAAAACTCTAACGTGACTGACTGACATAGATAGATATCAACGCACAGCCTAAACCACTGGACGGATCTGGCTGAAATTTGGCATGCAGGTGGGGGTTATGGCGTAGGCGTGAGTAAAGCAAAGATTTTTTCGAAATTCAACCCCTAAGGGTCCGAAATGGGGGTTCAAAGTTTGTATGGAAAAAAGTGAGTCCATTGTCAGAATAGCATGAAAATTGGAATGAATGGTCTTTAGCATGAATAAATAAGTTTGTCATTCAAGAATTTTACAATTTTTTATTTTGGGGGGCAAAAAAGGGGGGTCAAAGTACGAATTTAAAAAAAAAATCTCGCAGCGTAGGTACGAGTCCTAGAAACTTGAAATTTTGCATAGCGGTTTCTGTCAACACGCAGAAGTGTACTGCGAAAGGATTTTACGAAATTCAACCCCTAAGGGTCCGAAATGGGGGTTCAAAGTTTGTATGGAGCAACGTGAACCCTTTGTCAGAATTCCGTGAAAATTGGAATGAGAGCTCTTCAGCACGAATAAATACTTTTGCCATTTAAGAAATATCCATTTTTTTACATTTGGGGGCAAAAAAGGGGGGCAATCTTCAAATTTGGTAGGGAGCAACGTGATTCCTTTGTCAGAAATCCATGAAAATTGGAATGAGAGCTCTTCAGAATGAATAAGTAACTTTGGCATTCGAGATTTTTTAAAATTTTTACATTGGGGGCCAAAAAGGGGGCAAACTTCAAATTTGGTAGGGAGCGAAGAGATTCCTTTGCCAGAATTGTATGAAAATTGGAATGAGAGCTCTTCAGCACCAATAAATACTTTTGCCATTCAAGAAATTTATTTTTTTTTACTTTGGGGGGCAAAAAAGAGGGGCAAACGTCTAAGTTGGTAGGGAGCGAAGAGATTCCTTTGTCAGAATTGTATGAAAATTGGAATGAGAGCACTTCAGAATGAACAAGTAACTTTGGCATTCAAGATTTTTTTTTAATTTTACATTGGGGGCAAAAAAGGGAGTCAAAGTTCGAATTTAAAATTACTTTATACAGCGTAGATACGATTCCTAGGGACTTGAAATTTTATATAGGGCTTTCTGTTAACATGTTGAAGTGCTCTGAGAAATGATTTTACGAAATTCAACCCCTAAGGTTCCGAATTGGAGGTCCAAAGTTTGTATGGAGCAACATGATTCCTTAGTCAGAATTGCATGAAAATTGGAATGAGTGATCTTTAGCATAAATAAATAAGTTTGTCTTTCAAGAATTTTAAATTTTTTTTATTTTTCTGTTATTATGCAGGATTGCACTGAGAAAGAATATTACGAAATTTAACCGCTAAGGGTTCGAAGTGAGTATCCAAAGTTGGTATAGAGCAACGCGAAAATATTTTGTAAGAATTCCATGACAATTGTAAAGAATTGTAAAATTATGTATAAACGATTTATAGATCTTGAATTAAATTAAATAAATGTTTTGATGGCATATAAGTGCAATGTATAGTTATTTCACAATAGCCTTTTGTTTCTTTCGAAACATCAAATAAAATGCACCCAACTAAGACCGTCGTAGATTATTTTTTTAGGCTATTTTTTTAATTGGGTATGAATCCTTATCCCAATAAATATGTTGTTGCGTTAGAGTATTAAACGTAAATCATAATTGCCTTTAACAGTATATAATTCTGCCTAATAGTTTAAAAGATATCAAATGATTAACGTAGGTTACGTTCAACAGGAAAATGCAACAGCGGCGCGCGGATTTTAATTGATACCCTATAAAGAAAATTAGTTATCTTCATTTAGATTCACTAAAAATCTAAAAATAAAAATAAACTTTTAACAAAAAACAAACACCACCTTTCAAAAAAATATTCTCCAACAAAATGCACTAAAAAGTAACAAAATAATTTTGATTTTGTGGCTAACTTTAAGAGGCTGAAAAGTCTCTTATTTCTTTAAACTATTATGTCAACTACTGTTTTTAACTATTATTTTGAAGTCGGTGTCAGCAAAGTTAGACCCAGATCTTAAAAGTAAGCGTCATGTATCTGAATATTGTGGCTGACACAGAGTTAAAGATAGTAATTGTTATTATACATTATAGACAACTAATATCATTGCAAGAAATAAGACACTTTTCTGCCTCTTAAAGTTAGTCACAAAATCGAAATTATTTTGTTACTTTTTGTGCATTTTCTTGGAGTATATTTTTTTTGGAAGGCGGTTTTTGTTTTTTGTTAATCGAATTTACGACTGATTGAACTAAAATTAAAGATTGGATCTACTATGATGAAGACGTTCGCCTGTCACATCGCAGGTACGAGTCCTGTAGACTTGAAATTTTACATAAGGGTTCCTGTTACCACGTAGTAGTGCACTGAGAAAGAATATTACAAAAGCTAAGGGTCCGAAATGAGTATCCAAAGTTGGTATAGAGCAACGCGAAAATAAAAAACTTTGCAATTTTATAAAATTCTTCTTTGGGGGGTAAAATGGGTTCAAAATGCGAATTATAAAATAATTTTCACGGTGTAGAAACGAGTCCTAGAGTGTGGAAATGTTGCATATGGGTTTGTATTACTTACTTCTTCAAATATATTTTATAAAGGTTTTACGCGGACGAAGTCGCGGGCGCCCGCTAGTTGTAATATAAATGTGGAAATTGGTTTATTTAATCTCAAGTAATTTTTAACTAATTTAACTTCCGACGACCGCACCAGATTCGAAATTATTCGTAACCAAATAATTTTCGTGTACCTCGCTGGGTCTTCCGCGGACCCTCGAATTTGATTCCAGCATTCGTGGACCCAAGCCGAGCATCCCTAGAGGTCCATCTGGGCTACTTTTGCCATCCCCGATCTAGATGCTATTTGGCACATAGTGAAAGTGAATTGAATGAATGTGTCGCGCGCAGTACCTGCGGCTGAGGTTCGACCAGCGCGTGCGCCTGCTGGGCTCCATCATCTTCGTCGTCAAAATGCTGCTCTACATCCCCATCGTCATCTACGTGCCCGCGTTGGCCTTCAGCCAGGGTATGCTGCATACACTCGCATCTCTCTGTTCTTTCTTAAACTCTGCTTTATTAATATATTTTACTCAGCTAAAATCTGTTTGTTCATACTTATAAGTATATGGGCTTAATTTGTTGTGGTGATGTGTCGCAGTGACGGGCATCGAGCTGCACCTGATCTCGCCCGTGGTCTGCGTCGTGTGCATCTTCTACACGACGCTTGTGAGTACACCGACTGATATCAGTGAATGAATGTACACTCCAAGTAAATATAACATTGACACAGGGCGGGCTGAAGGCCGTGGTGTGGACGGACACGCTGCAGACGGGCCTCATGTTCCTCGGGGTGGTGATCGTGCTCGCACACGGCACCTGGCGGCTCGGGGGCGTACGCCGAGTCTTCAGTGTCAACGATGCAGGACAGCGTCTCGAATTCTTCAAGTTAAAATTGAACAAAATATTATTTTTATGCTGGAATAAATGCGACTAGGCCTACACGAGTGCATACTTCATCATACATCTTCACCGTAGATAAATGATCGAACTAAACTATAATTATACATATAGTAACTTACTTTGAAAAGCACGTACTGACTACTTACGAGTATGAACAAAATAAAGGTTGTAGACAACTAGGTGTCTGCCTTTGTCTCTATGGTGGGTCGACACAGTGCGCACTGTGAACGACTTAAAGTAGTGTTGGTCTGTGTCAAAGAACATGTAACAAACAAAACGTACCCAGTAAAGTAGCACCTCGAAATTGGTACATTTAGAAAGCTCTTTAAAAGATAGTAAGTTTATAATTTATTGTATCCGAGCAACATTATAGCTCGCGAGAGAAAAGCATATTCCAGGTTGAATATGCTGATATTTACATGTAAAAGAATCAAAAGCTAACTAAACATCATGTTTCCGAGCATTTGTAATGTGTACAAGGTAAATATAATATTGAAAAATCTTCTTAGACCATCGACCGAACACGGCTCGTTAATTTGAAAATCGAGCCACACAAGGAATTAAATATAAGTACTTATTACTTATTAAGTACACGAACATTTTCATGAAAGTGCACCGAGCCATATGAAACTATATCGTACTCTAGGCATAATAAACGACAGTTTATTTGTTTTATCAAAAAAAAAATGTCCCATGTTTACAACGCCTAAAAATGTATTCAAGAAATCATTATAACTACGGTTTATAAGGACTATCTAAAATTTAGGGATTGTTGGTGAACATGACCGAAAGCCTGTATTAAAGACACCTAGACCAAACTGCTACAATCTGGGTACGGGTTATATATACGAAATTATCTATTGTTCTTTTAAAAACATTTCAGTATGGACCTCGACCCGACAATCCGGCATACCTTCTGGACCACCGTGTGCGGCAACTACTTCGGCTGGCTGGCATCTTGCTCCGTCAACCAGGCCATGGTGCAGCGGTGCCTTGCGCTCTCTTCCCTCAAGCGCGCGCGAATGTAAGTCACACTCAGTCCATCCGATAAGGCGTAAAGAGTCTATTTAAGTACAGAGCTGCAATCTGTGGTAGAACAATATTCATAATGGCGGCGGGCATCTTCACGATCGTGTCCCTATGCTGCTACACGGGGCTGGTGATCTACGCAACGTTCGCGAGCTGCGACCCGCTGACGGCGGGCGCCATCCGCAAGAGCGACCAGCTGCTGCCCTATTTCGTGATGACCGTCGCCGGCTCCGTGCCCGCGCTGCCCGGTCTCTTCATGAGCGGAGTCTTCAGCGCCGCGCTCAGGTGCCGACGCTTCTCTCTCTCTTCTTGAATTACTCTTATAATGCCAGTAATTGTATCACACACACACGATATTCAATTGTTTGCTTTTGGGTGTAACAAGAGTGACTTAATAAGCATAAGTTAGGAGGTAGTTGTGAGAGGCGAGAGTGGTGAGAGTGGTGCAACAGCGGCCACACGTGTCGGTGCATGTGCAGCTCGATGTCGACGGGCCTCAACTCGATGTGCGGCGTTATTTTCGAGGACCTCATCAGGCCCGCCTGCAAGACGCCCATCTCGGACCGAGCGGCCAGTTGCATTATGAAGATCATTGTTGTGCTACTAGGTGCGTATTTACAATCTGTTTTTTCCGTTATTGGATTATGACTTTCCGGGGTGGAAACAAATGCTTTCTAAAGAATATGAATTTCTTCTCATAAACTCATGTAATTTTGTACATAGAAGTAATTGCAAATTTATCTGGTATCGTATTTGTGTGTGCGTGCCAGGGGGAGCGTGTGTGGCGTTGGTGTTCGTTGTGGAGCACCTGGGCGCGCTGGTGCAGGCGGGCAAGAGCCTGGCTGGCATCACGGCCGGTAGCCTACTGGGCATGTTCTCCATGGGCCTCTTCCTGCCGTGGGTTAACTCCACCGTGAGATATTTCCCTCGCTTTCATCACTCGACCTTTATGCCTCAGCTTTTACCCATTACTAGTCGCCCGGAGCCAGAGCGCGGTTCCTATAACCTAGGATTGTGTCCATTTGACTGCATCCGTCCAACATCTGAAGCTTTTATTTGTTCCCGCACCTAATCGTGCACAAGGTATAACGTGTGTACCCCTGTAGGGCGCTATGGCTGGCGGCGTGGTGTCCACGTTGCTAGTGGGTTGGATGTCGCTGGGAACGCAGGCGGCCATCGCAAGTGGCCAGATAATCATCGTCCCCAAGCCTATCTCTGTGTCCGGCTGCCCGGCCAACTTCTCTCTGCCACCTCGCGCGCCGTCCCGAGATCCCGTCGAATTTGATAGGTGATTACACTTTATGTTACTTTAACGATGCGCTATTATTAAGTACTTACTTATGTGATAATATGTGAGCGGCACGCTAGCTCGAAGGAGCCGCGCGGAGCTGCGACGTACTCTCTCAGGAGTGCGTGTTAAACTATCGAGCCGGCCACAGTTTCCACGCTATGCTTTTTCTCTCGAAAAGTTTACAGTGCAATCGTACATCACTAATGCTAACGACTCGTTTTCAGATCGGGGACGTTTTTTCTGTACCGGCTGAGCTACCTGTACTACACGCTGGCGGGCATGACGGTGTGCGTCGCAACCGGTCTGCTCGTCTCCTGGTGCACCACGCCCAACGACCCCGCCATGGTATACTCCTCCCCTCCCTACCGCCACTCGGCTGCCCACCGTTGCCTCGATCATCCGCCGATGGGGTTGCTTGGCCTTTTCTGTCTCAAAATCCACGTGAATACTTCACTCGTCGAAAGTGTGAAACGGGGTGACCGTTGAGGCGGGTACATTCGAGCGGCATGCGGCAATGGATCTGCGTTTCGCTTGCGACTGATGATGAGAGTTGGCGTGTATTGTACGTACTGTGCTCAGGTGCACCGCGACCTGCTAACCCCGGTGGTGCACCGGTGGCTGCCGGCGCAGCACGTGCACTGCCGCCGTCCGCAAGCCGCGCACGCCCCGCACGCCGCAGACAACGCCACCTCGCTCGACAAACTCCACGTCGACACCTCAAATGACGTGCGTGCAATAATTACATATTATATTACGATTTCATTTCCTTAACTACCAATATTTTAAAACATCGACCGATCGACCAATATTTTCGAGAACGTGGTGTGGGTAATAAAGCTAATATCCAAATAACGAACTGAACATTTTAAATGCTTTGTTCGTTCCAGACGGAGTGTGAGAGGCCGGACCGAGGCGCTGCCTCCGGCATACGCGCCTCGCGACCCACATAGCTCTCGCAGCAGCACAATCTGTCGAGGGGTTAAGGAACTTACGAGATTTCATTTATGAAGACTATTTATAATATAGGTTTAAGGTAAATGTACCAGTAACTGATACCATAGTCCCAGAATTGTGCTATTGTCTTCGTCACTTTTAATCCAGTGCGAGTAAAAATGTTCGTCAGGCAATTTATTATACACCACAATTTATATTAATTCATCTTTTAATAATTTGTATGATTTTTTCCAAACCTCTCAAAATACACTAGTAATTGGCAGGCATTTTTTTGCTTACGCTAGTGAGCAGCTGTATCGGCATTGCCTTGTCAATTTAGTAATTGACAAGGCAATTTATATACTAAAGCCTTGTTCGCACCGGCATTGCATTTTAGTCGAGTAGCAAGTAGCATTTAACCGTACCTAGGATTTACTACTGTTCCGACTCGTTTAAGCCTAAAGCTACGCACTAGGATAGTGATTTAGTAACTAAACGTGTCGGAGCAGTAACATTTTAATAGAGTAGATTAATAAATACTTTGTTCGCATACTTGCTACCTGCTACTCGACTTAAATACTATCGTGGTGCGTACAAGGCCTTAGAGTGGCCCAGTACTTGACATGGAGAATGCTCTTACTTTAACCAACATAATAATGTCATATTGAAGACCCATAAATATTTTGTTTACGAATTCTTTAAATTGGTAAATATAATATTATTCTATCGTTGAATAATTCCAATACATATGTATAATAAAAACAAGGGTTTTATACAAAATTAGGAAATCAAGATAGTAAACGAAGCTGGTAGTAATATTATTTACCAGAGTGCTATCAATTCTTGAGGGGTATCAATTACTGGAAATCGATCAATTTTGGTACCAATAATTGAAAACCGTCATGATTAAATAAATGATTCAAAAATCAATAAGGAAATTAGACAATAGAATAATATATTTACTCGTATAACAAAATGTAGTTATTGCAATATGTACGAGTATTTGTCGATTCAAAAGTGCTGCTTGAAATGTTGCTGTTGCTACTTACGAGTGTTACTTACGAGTGCTACTTACGAGTGCTACGTACAAGTGCTACGTACGAGTGCTACGTACGAGCGAGCACTAAGAAAGGATATAACGAAATTCAACCCCTAAAGGTCCGAAATGGGCGTCAAAAGTTTGTTTCCAGAGACGTGATTGCTTTGTCAGCATTGCATGAAATTTGTAATGAGTGCTCTTTAGCGCGAATAAAAAACTTTGTTTTGAATTTCTAAATTCGAAGTCGCTGGCGACGACTCGTATTGATATAAGTATTATGAATAGAAATCACTGATTTCGACTATAAATACAAATAACATATAGTTCTACTATTACTTTAGGTGTAAATACTTAGCATGAATAACATTATTAGATATCTTATTATAAGGTCTCAAACGCCAAATTATCAATTACTGGTACATATACCTTACTTCTTTAATTATTAATATATAAATAAATTGTATAAAATTAGATTGTATTTTTTTTTTTATATTATGAGTATCGTTGCTCGGAATAAATGATTTATTATTATTATTGAACCGACTGTTCAAATGAGGCGGAACCTACTCCTTTCAACTGTACGTGTATTGAAGTCTTACAATAAGTAACACATGCTGAGTAATTCTTAATTAGTGCCACTAAAACAAAGTTTGAATCAAAATCAATAAAATTGTTTTAATTCCTGGCGCCATTTTTTTACCTACAGTCGAGCTGGTCGGCATTGACAAAGCCATAAATTATGCCCTGAGTTGTTATTGTTACGCTTTCAAGTGTTATTTTTAATGTAACATATATGGATGATTATAGTTTTAACGGGTCTATATCATTTTCTAAAAAATACATCTCGTGATGGTGTTTTAGCTCCTGTGGCTACAAATATTTATTTTGTTTCGATTTTACTTTTCTTGTCTAACCTTGTACTGAGTAGTGTTATATAACTACTAAGGTTACACAAACACTACTCAAGATTAGACAAGAAAAATAAAATCAATAAAAGTAAATATTTGTTGCGAGAGGAGCTTAGATATGAGAAAGTTGGAATAACATGTACAAAAGGCGTAATCGATCTTAAATAAAGGTGCACATGTAGGAAAAACACATCGGCCTATTACAATTTTTTTTAAAGTCGACTTATTCACTGCCAAAAGCTACTTAAAAATAAAATTGTCTTATGTTAATTTAAAAATGGATATATTTAATTAATCTAGAAGACCTCACTAAAGTTTATTATGTATGCATTTATTTACAAGACAAGTTTCCGTTCAACGCGGCGGCCGCTCGACGACAACGGAGCACGGCACGCCTCTTGCCGAATGCCGACGTCCAATCTTATACGTTATTTCTGCTTAAAGTACATACAGAATATTATCGAACGCTTAAAAACAAAAATAGCGGCGGCACGTTGCGGTAAAGAAGTAAGTAGGAAGTTTACGGCTGGAGTTCGGTTCTCTTGCAGGTGCGCACGTTGACGGGGAAGAAGACGTTGAGCTCGATGAGCGTGGCGAGGACGAGGAAGGAGGCGTACATGGCGAGGCAGGCGCGCCCCACCGCCGCGTCCAGCCGGAACTTGTTCAGCCAGAAGGTCAGGTAGAGCAGCAGCAGCGTCGACAACAGCGATATCGCCGAGTACTCGAGCCCCATCGAGTTTATCTTCACCTGTTCACACGGCCTTATATAAAACTATGTTATGTGTTTATACGAGAGAATCGTCACACGTTCGAGCTTTCAAACAATATACATAAGATAGTTCGCGTTGCGCCGGTTCGCGGAGCTATTCGCGCAGCTTACATTTGTATTAGCAACGAATGCAGCAAAATTGTAAAAGTAAGAAGTGGTCACCCAGTAGTGGCCGGGCTCGGCCGGCGTGAACGCCGCCTTGATCAACCACGGCAGCCCGAGGCAGAGCAGGATGTCGAACGTGTTGGAGCCGATGGAGTTGCTGATGCCCATCGAGCCGTGCCCTGGAGAATATTTGATTGGGTTACATTTGTTTTCACCGTTTGCGAGCTTCGGCAAACCGAGCGGGCACCTTGTTTAGCAACGATGACGCTGGAGACAGCTTCGGGCACGGACGTTCCGGCGGCTAGGAACGTTATGCCCATAACCGAGTCTGGGATCATTAACGTGTCACCTACAAAATTACAAATCGCTATTACCTATGACGCAAACCAATAACGTCTTTTTTTTCAAATTAATATTTTTTTTATATGTGTATAAAAATTAATATAATTATTTGTTGTATTTAATCGGCCGAGGTTTAGGGGGAAGGGGACAGAACGTCATAAATACACGGACTACGAATAGCAAACGAACCGATAACAGTGATCATCCAGGCGACTATGTAGGATAAGGAGCCGATCCAGACGATGCACATGACGAAAGTGAGGGGGAACCAGGTCTCGAAGCGAGGTTTCTCGCAGTCCGGTATCGTGAACATGAACACCAGATGTATCGGCCAAGTGACGACCCAAGCGATCTGCGAACACGCACAAACGTCAAATACTTCAGGAACCAGGACGGGTTGTATGCGGAGCGCTGCATACCTTGGTGACCTTACTGCGCCCCGTGGGCCACTTCCAAAGGGAGTGCTTGTACTCGTCGCCTTCAGTTTTGTTCGCCTCCTCTATGTCCACTTTAGTGGCTGGCGCTTGCCGGGCAGCGGGCTCTGCGTCGCAGGCCTTTACTTCCTCCGCGCAGTCCGTGTCCTTGTCCTCGTCCTCGATGGTGTCCAGCCGCCGCTGATCGCGATCGCGGTACGGCGGCGCGCAGCGGATGTTGCCGTTGTGCACGCTGCGATCCCTGGACGCCTCACTCTTTTGTTGCGCTGATGATACTTTGCTTTCAGTGGCTTCTGGAGACACATTACATTCGTATTTATCGTATAATTCGCTGATAATATTTTTTTGTAATTTTTTTTTTGTAATACTTGTGAGTACTGACCGCCGGCGACGCTGTAGGGGCTCTCTTGCTTCCCATCACTTTTCTGTAACATTTCCGATACACATTTCCAACTGCCTGAAATTATAACGTCACCATTAGAATACTATTCGTGCAATTAAAAAACAATAAAAATATACGAGAAAATAATAAAACAATGCCTTTAGCAAAATGTTGAATTGATTTGTCGTAGTACATGATGCAAAGATATAGTCCGTAGAGCATGACCAGCAGCAGGGCCTCGTACCACTGCACGTATTCGTCGTGCATTATGCAGATGAGGATGGAGACGGTGAGGCCGTAGGCCGAGCAGTCGCGCGTCAGCGGCCACCAGTCCAGGGGTACCACCTGCACAAGGAGGTCTATTTGAAATACGTCTTTAGGGCTCGAGTCGATGTAGGGTCGGGGTGACGTATGAACCATTCCAGCGCCGATCCCGCAGCAAGCGGCGACGGCTAGGATGTTGAAGACGGCCGAGCCGACGATGGTGCCGACGCCAATGTCACCCTCCGTGATGAAGGTGCCGATCACGTTGACGAAGAGCTCCGGCGCCGAGGTGGCGGCCGCCATGAAAGTCGCGCCCGCCACGTCGTTGGTCATGTTGAGGGCTGCAATGAAAAAGGCCCTATAGAACGCGCCGAGCTCGTTTGGCGTAGCAGGGCTTACGGCGACTTCACTCACCGTGGCAGATCCTGTCGACTGCCGGCACAAAGAACTTATCGCAGACGACGGCGAGCGCCACGAACAGGTAGACGGAGAGCAGGGCGTGCAGCACTATGGCGCCATGCTGTCGCTGCGCCTCGCTGAACACGCCCGCCGGGAAGTCGTCGATGGCCGGCGGCGTGCACACTGCCGTAACCAGGTTTTGGGAAATTTGCATTAAGCATTATTCAATATTTTTTCATAATTTTCTTAATGAAGAGAAAGAAAACCCAGCAGAATGGAGAGTGGGCGCGAATAAAAAACATTTATTGTTTAGTGCGAGTCTGTCATCGTCAGGCGTCAAAAATATGCATGTGTTTATAAAGGAAATTCGTCTATCGGTGCGAGAGTACGTGTGTACGTGACGTGCACATGTGGGTGTCGACGTGCCTCACTCGTACGAACGACAATCACAATGCCCGATAATCGCATCACTCGTTATTGCTGCAGTTTCATTTAGTGAGTAAGTAAATCCCGTGAGACAAATCCATTACGGGCAACTACGTGTGATACGCGCCCGTCGCCGCCACGCAGTATTAGCTTAGTTAAAATCTGTCTCGGGATATACCTACATTGCTTACATTAGTAAAACTAAGCGCAAATCTGAAAGTTTAAATTGAAAGCACATCGCTCGAGACGCGTGCGGGTCAACTTTCATTGTAAAGTAAACTAAATAAACAATAATTCAAAACGTTACCGTCGATTGTTCTCACTGCTTATACTATCTCTGCCCGTGCCCGCTGCATCGACTTCTAAACCCAATAGTAAGTAAAGTAGTTAGTAAGTTAGTTGGCAGCAGGCCGGTCTTGTTTTCTATTGTTCACGCAGGACCGGCGCGTTGCAAACAGACCTAACAATGGACTTGATGCCATACAGGTCCTAATTACATGACAAATTATCCGCCAACATCTTGTTCGATAGAGATATTGTAGACTAAACGACTAATAGAATGATTTACAATTTTACGGCGACTTTAATAATTAGTCGCTTTTCCCATTCGTTACTTTCTGTTTGATCTAATTACGAGTGAGAGTGTACTGCGCGGCGTACGGCACGAGCGGTGCGCCTGCGCAGGGCCCGGTGCGTCCATCTGCAGTTGTTCACATCGATACCGTCGCTATCTTCGATGTTACACTACAATCTACCTCGCTTGTTTACACAATAACTACTTAAGTATATAGAGTACACTGAATATTACCTATGTATGTATGTATGTATGTCGCGAACGAGGAGACCATTGCCTCATTTGACCTTTACATCGGCACTCGTCAATTGAGTTACCGCGAGTACACAGTGAGGTAACAGAACGATACGCTATCGATATCAAACAAAAAACAAACAGATAAACGAGCGAACTCCTTCATGAACTTGAGGCGACCGTCCGCGCTCTTCACAATAATCACATACGAGTATACAAAATGCACACGCCCTTATATGTATAAGACAACTAAGTAAGTACTTACCAGTCAAACATTTATGAGTTACTAGCTAGCAAAACAGTTCGGTACTTACGGAGCTTATTTAAACGAGCGAACGGTCCCATCTTTCTTCTATACATGTAATAATAATAATAAAGTTTCCGGCGAGAATGTGTAAGCAGTGTGGCGTGTTAAGCAGGAGATGTAGCGCCGCTCGCAGTCCGGGCGCGTTACTTTTGTTTTATCTTAATCAGTACAAAAAAATCTAAATTGTGGAGACCTTGATAATGCTAACTTCTATACTTACTAAAAATATAACGTTCAGATGTCTAATAATAAATAGTTAAGAAAAACAGCTTACCGAAGCAGATCTCAAACGAATTATGGTTAAAATGTTGTCAATATGTCTGTGTGTTTGTGGGCGCTAATTTCAAAAACAGCTTAACCAATTCGGATTCAGTTTCACCGTCGTATTTTGTTAATTGCCACTGTTTTACAATACAAAGTGCGCACCAGGATTCTCTGAAAAATCCGAAGCGGCCCCATCCCTAGAGTATTGCAATTGCAGATGCGTTGCCTACCCTTAATCTACGAAGGGGGAGTCAATCCCTAATAAAATTAGGCCTCCAGCACCACACTCTTCGGACATAACATGGCATAGATTCCATTTGACGCCTGTCTTCTGTGTGCTCGTGGTATTTCACCGCGCGAGCCGGACAAATCGATACTTAATTTTAGTTACTTATTCCCGATCAGTTTAAAAAAATAAATTGTGTCCAATGAATATAAAAAAAGAGCGTCGGTGGCTCAGGGGTTGAGCTCTTGACTTGTAAACTGCAGGTCCCGAGTTCGAACCCCGCCATGCTACCAATGTGTTTTCCATTTTCGAATTTCATACGTTCACATTTACCCGACGCTCTTACGGTGAAGGAAAACATCGTGATGCAACCTGCACATATCGGCGTAGAAATTCAAAGATATGTGTGACGTCATCACCCCTTAGGGTAGGTTCCGAGCCACTCGATGAGGACGTACAGTGAGCTGGAGATGATGATGATGATGTATGAATATAAATTCTAAGATTTTAATTTGTAATATAAACATAGAAATTGGTTTATTTAATTAATTTTATAAAATGCAGTTTCTTTCTGACAAATATAACATCTAACGAACAAACTACATTCCAAATTATTGACAACCAGATAAGTTATCGTCGACCCCCGCTGGGTCCACCGTAGACCCCTAAATTCGTTTCCAGCGATCGTTGAACCCCGCCGGGTGTAACGTGGAGCCCTAGGGGTCCACGTGGACCACTCCGGCCATCACCTTATAGACAGTCATGTTATCTGACCCGGTGGGCATAAGTGAAACTATTTTATGATAGTCTATGTACAGATTTATACATTTTCTGAAAGAAAGAATCGATAGCAGCGCTTCCCTCACCGGTCCAGACATCCTTGTTTGACTAGTTATGTGGCGCGGGGACCGGCGGCCGTCACCGCGCCACACAACTAGACACACGACAGCGTCAACAAGGCAATGGGCAATGGGGCAATTGTCTCAAATGACCACAGCACTAACTTGCATAACTGTATTAACTGATTTTACCAAATGACACGCGCTGGCCTCGAGCTCGAATACGACCATAAAACGAGACAAAGTGTTCAGGTAAGTATACCACACTTTTCGTAAGATATAAACCAAACAATAATTGACATTGTATGAACGTAGATTATTCCAGTGTATGTGAGGTAGGCAGGAGTCAGAATGCACTGAATGCACCATGTAAGGACAGTACAATAAATACATCGAAATAGGACTTAGCCCTGTCAGGGCAAAGCACGTAGCCGGACGGAGTCACGGGCAAAAGTTAGTACATAGATAATATAACAAGATTTTCAACAAAGTGTACGTCACTTTATTAGCTTGTTTTGATTTGAGTGATCTTAAACACCAGAAGTTTAACAAATATTTATTCTTTGGATGTTTCTTGATACATTTTGAATTTAGATGCATATTCGTAAATTGTACGGCACTACATGAATCCATGATATGTATTCAAGTAGTCTTGATGAAGCCACTAATACTTGTCGAAGCGCGACAATGTAATCTACTGCTACCACAGAATGATCTCCTCTTCGAAATCGGTTCACAGGAGATCTTCCGCCGTGTACCATACACTTGATAGGCGAGACCCTAGAGAAGAACGGAGAGGCCACGGCTTTCTCTTTCGATACTTCGAAAGCTTTCGCTCGGGCGTGTCACTCTAGTCTTAATAGGAAAACTACCAGAATACGACATATCCCCTTTTCCGATCGAATAGTAGAGAACTTTCTGAGAGAGCGATCGTCCCGTCGACAGGTCTTCGCTTCGTTCATCGCTATGAAGGCGAATGCCGTTGTTCTTTATGGTTCCGTTCTCTCTGCAATTCATTTCCCGCTCCACATTAGCGGTCTGATTATTCCCGTTAACTATGGTTATACAGATGACGTGATGCACAATCGTACAGAGATACCTACCTCTAGGTCGGACCAGTCTGGATCAAGTACAGTCTGAACGCGAGGCCATAGTAGTGGCTTGGAGTCCTTCCAAGGTACGGCGGAGCCTTACTCCAGGACAGCTTTTGACTCTGTACAGAGCACGGATCCGAGCGTGTGTGGAGTACTGCTGTCACATCTGGGCCAGCACAGCCAAGCACTAGAGCTAATAGAGAGACGAGTCTAAAAGTTGATAGATGGATAAATCTTAAAAGTCAATCTTAGGGACGCGCGTAAATTGGCTAGTCTCTCGGTGTTCTTCAGGCTACATTGGAATGATGGCGGGCGGCGGGCGGCGGGCGGCAACAATGGTCGGAAGCGTCTACTATCAAATACTTAAGGCGAATAAATACGAAGCCCTAATTTTGAATAGTGCGTGCCGGGACTCGTTTAGATGCCTAAGTGAATGCAATGCAAAGGGAATTGACACATGAAAGAAGACAGGAAGTCCACATTACGCCGCTCGATACTCCGCACTCACGTCACGCGCTGCCGCACGCCGCACGCCGCACGCCGCCCGCCGCACGCCGCACGCCGCACGCCGCACGACAGCGCTTTGTTCCTTTCGGGGTATGACAAACAGCTTTCGAAAGAGTATATCTATTCCGCCAAAAAAAATATCACAAAAGTGAATTTTCCTTATTTACACTAACAGTACAGCGTAAAGTCACTCGGCGCTCCGGTCAGAAAACTGCGCGCCGCCGCGGCCTCCTCGAGTTCCCTCCGATCAGTTCTGAAAACTACGGTTGAACGATTCGTTATTCACACATAAAGTAGGTACATGTCGGGGCCACGGCCACGCCTCGAGCATAACATGCGCCCCAAATTCTACCGGAACACGACTCGAGGAAAACTGACACTGTGGTGGTGGTACGCGAGTACGATAGGTGCTTCTCACACTGCCAAAAGAACTGTTTTCGCCTGATGCAATGCAAAAAGATCGCGCCCCGTACTAACGTAATCAGTCAGAACAAACCACACCCGTATTCGTTTGATATCTTGTAAAACAACGCCTCGAAGTTTTCAGACGGACGGAGCGAGTCGCCGACCAGGCGAATTATGGACATAGACGGCTATCGCTACCAAGGATTGAAATATGGACACGAAAGAGCGCAACTAGCTCCGGTCCTTATACATCCACGGAGCTCGGCACTCCCCAGACGGCGAGCAACTCTGAAGAAAATTGGGCAATAATCGCCACTAATTCACTTTATAAGTGAGCATGAGCTATTGTGTGAGAGTCGGCCACAAGTGTCGTTAGGAAAATGTTCTGCAGCACGAAATGGACGTAATAGGTATTTTGTAGGACTCGGAGCTACACCTCGCCGTGTGACGTTCACCTCGCGCAGTCATGCCCAAATACGTCCGTCGATAAATATTTAAATGTCCTACCTCGGTCCGTCGCGTTCATGGCGGCCGTTGGAACAGAGCCGCGCGCAACGTGCGTTGCGATGCGTCAGGAGCGCTGAGGCGACGCCGCAGCCTCGCAACTGTGACGAGGCGGTGAGGCGGCGATGAGGCGTTCAGAGCACAGGCCACCGGAGACACGTCAGTGGCGGCCGAGTGCCGCCGCTCGCGCTGCGCCCGACATAATGGATCGGCCGCGGAGCTCGTC
>QDHC01001660.1:204529-339362 GCA_013186455.1 Papilio dardanus tibullus | reverse complement strand
ATGTATGTTGTGGCTGTACTATAAATAAATAAATAAATCTGAGTTAAAAGATGTTTTGAATAAACAGCTTCGTGTTTCACATAATTGTGAATTGGAAGTTAAACTTTTTTTTTAAATAAATGAATGACTGATCGATGAACTGACTGGTCGTCGTTATCATTCATTCATGTTTTCCTTAATTAAGACATTAACTTCCACGCATTATGAATAAGCTATCTGCCAATTTATAATAAGCTTGCAGTACAAAAAATTGCAATAACGAGCATTCCTTGTTATAAAGTTAATTATTATCTAATAATTTTCATCAGAGACTCGTAGGACGAAATAATAAATAATTCCAGTTATAACAGGTTTCATTAAGACAGCACTAAATCAAGCTATCGGGAGGCGCCCGGGCTACCGTGCAACATAATATAGGTACAGTTAGCAAAAGCAGTAATATTTGAAAATTATATTTTTAACAACAAATTCAAATAATAGGTTAGTACAAGTAAAGACGACCAATTTAAATTTCACCACTAAGCTCGTATTGTAGGTGGAACACTGTTAGAGCGGTCTTTTGCTTCAATAGTATCACATGATCATTAAGTATTTATTATAAAATGAAGTTAAAATTCTTGGTAAAACTCAACAACTTTGCTAAATTGTCTCTCTCTTATAGACTGACTAACTTTCTTTATCAGTGTAATTAATGACTGCAAAATATTCTCTCTGTGGTAACGCGAGGCTAAGTGATGTTGAAAACTTATAATTCTCTTATGTCTTTGAGCTGTAAGCATTTCTAATTTGCGGAAAAATGTTAAGAAGAAATTTTTACTAACGAAAACGTATTTATCATATTTTACACTATAACATTGATGTTATGTGATTCTACTTTCTTAGAGAAGTTAAAAAAGAATAAAAGCTATGGTAAAATAACAAATGTCGAGCATTTATATCACATCTTAAGTTTTGACTTGTAAAATTGTCAGCTTTTAGCGTACAATCAAGTAGCAACATAAATAAATGTTTAAGCATTGTTTTGTACTCTGTACCTTGTTTTTAATCTGCAACCACTGGTGTATTACAGTGGAAGGAAATGGTTATTAAAACAATACATCTTAACGGTTCGCGTCTTATGCGGCAGGAATATTCTAATCGATTTGAACAACATGCCCATTCTTAATCTCTGTTCTTACGTAATCTTTGTTACTTTTAATAATTAGACTATTAAAATTAGCTTTTAAAAATTAAAATAAAAGATAAAGTGGCACTTCTTTAACTATATTTTTAAGCACTTTATAGCATAAAGAAAGACAATAAATTATTTAATTGAATTGAAGTGTCCGGGGCGTGTGTGACCCAGCGCGCCTTGTGCTATATGACCCGCGATAAAGGGTTAATCTTGCCAAAGGGTTGGCCTATAAATCATGTTATATTTTATATGTACAGGGCTGGCCATGAAATGACGAATATTTTTTCCGATAATTATTATTTTATTTTTAAATATGTTTATGGATAAAGTAACCAAATAAATCAGTTATGGCCTTTTAATTTTAATTAATCAATAAGTTATTAAAAAAATCAATTTTCGTCGGTAAGAAAAAGAGATCACTTTTCAACAACTATACAAACACATTTGTGGATAAGCCAATGGGTTTTTTGGAGGAGTAGGAAATGTGAACAAAAATATTTTTATTAAAGTGACAACCCTAAAATGGCAGTATAATAACTCATTCAGTTGACACAGATGGCGCTGTTGTACATCAAAATGGCCGCAGATTACTGTACCGCATGATTTATTTGTACAAAGTATTTGAATGTAAACGCTAGCTACTTTATTTATGCGCTGTCTCTTTTCTACTTATAGAAGATTTTTGCATTTTCGAGATTATTTTACTAAGAATTCTCAATAAAACGATACTGTTATTTAACTGAACTTATTTACTTGTAGACCTACAAGAAAATTCATAAAATAACTTAATTTTGAAATTCATTTAATAATTAATTTGTTTAACAAAATCGTTTTGGAATACAGAAATGAGTATCGGTTCCATAAATTCCATTACATGGCTACATGCACCCGAAATGATTATTTATTCCGTGTCACGCGAGGGTCGTTCGCGAGCAATAATTCATAAATTGAACCGATTAATTGATAGCTGCGCAAGGGTTAACCCTCCCTAGTATGTGACGTTTGTTTTGACACGCGCTCAATGTCACTTATGACATTTATTTGTCGAGTATTAATCATAAAGGATGACTCACTGTATATCGTGACCCAGCCGGGATACGGTGTAGTGTAAGCCATCGTTATCTTGGCACAAAAAATGCAAAAAGGAAATTAAAGTCTTATTAAATTTTTTGGGTAATTTAATCTTTTTATTTTAACAAATAATCTAATTCCATCTCTTATTTAAAATACCAAATACGGTAATATATGGTATTCGAGTATAATTTAAGAAAAATATGTATTTATACATTGTAAATGAACTTAAAAACTTAGGCGGTCGTTAGTGACGAAAAAATACTGTGCCAACAAGAATGTATATTTTAAAGAGAATACATAATAAAGTCTACATTAAAAACAAACATGTACGTGGGAAAACTGTTTGGTTAACATTACATTGGATACTGATACGAGTAAATAACATCGTGCCAAGTTAAAATGTTGAACTAAAACTTTGCATGCTTTTTGTGTCCAATGAGTTCTGTATTACTACGTGCCTTGTGCTCATAGATTAAAAGAAGTAGATGAGACATGACATATGTCATACTGAGAGCGACTGAGACACATTTATACGAATTATACGTAACGTGACAAAGACAGTGACATCTATGTCGTACAAACAAACAATATCGTATACGGAGAAAGGGACCAAAGATAGATCTTTGGATATTGTTTGTTTGGGTCCAGAAATAAGACCCAAACAAATGTGACGTATCATATAGTATTGTGGCGCTCCAAGCGCATTTTCGATGAACTAACGTCCCAAGCAAAGGTTTAAGACATGATATTATTGGTTTAAAACCGTAAAGTGATGCACACACAACATATCTATGACGTAGTCTAAAGCATTTTTGTCACTCAACCGTATACGCTATAGCCAGTCCTAAAGGAAAGTAGTAATGAAAAGTAGTGTTGTCTTTGGTTTTTTCAAAGATAAGTTAGGGATGACTATATTGTAGCTATACTTGACACCGACTAATAACAGCGTGTGTATTGTTCCCTTACTTTTATGCTATCATAATCAGCCGTTCGTATTCTACAAACAAGCATCTAAAAGGGACAATAATATCAAAGTACTTCACTCAATTTTACAATTACATCTCATTCCCTCAGAGACAGGGACAGCTTTTTATTGAATAATTAAACAGCAAAGTTTGTTATAATGAAAACTGAATTAAAACAAGCAAATTAGACATAATGCCCTATCTAATGCTTTTCGAATGGGGTCACAAAATCGCTGTTTAATAATGCACATAATTATGAGAGGGTGGATCACTTTACAGTGTAATTTATACTTTATGCTTATAAACTTAACGTTTAATTTTAATTTTGTAAATTTAGTAAATGGCAAATCCCTTGATGAATGACTCTTTGGGCATGTGTTGTTTTAAAGTGATTTTAATTAAAGGAAGTTATACTATCTTTAAATGCTTAGAAAGCTACAAAACATATACCCCTCTATTCCGAAAAAATCTATAAAGTACTGCGATAAAAGAGGACTAATAAGTCGTCAATTATACGTTACTGGGAACTAAATAAGATAGACCTGGGATCTCATTGGATCCAATAATGTTTCATAAGAAGTACCAGGAACAAGGATGTTCTGTATTTTGGAATAAGTTTTGTAAATACCAGACGTAGAAAGTACAATACAACACTAATAACGCTGAGTCTCGTTTCGGAACAAAGCGGATGGTATCTAGTAAATAGAAAAACGGTATATAAAAGTGTAGTTTATTATTTAATTCATTTGTTTTACTTGCATCAAGACAGTAATTACTAATTAAATTAATTTGACTTTTAAGAAAGTAAAATACGAGTATTCGCCCCACCCATACATGTTGCCACTTAGCTAAGTCTCGCCTAACTGAGATGCTAATCTCGTTTATAACTGGGCTATGTTTCCTTCATTCGCGTTATTATGAGTAAATCGATTGCTTAACACAGGAGATCATACAGATACTCCAATTCTGGTACAGTAACCAAATTAATGTAGTAAAGTGGTCTGACAGCTATTCTGATCCTTATACGATGGAGTGTGGTGTCCGACAAGGGGGCCTTACCTCTCCTTCCCTGTTCAATGTTTATATTAATGATCTAATCGTGGCGCTCAGCAAGCAACATGTCGGCTGCCATATTGACAGGGTATGTGTAAATAACATCAGCTACGCAGACGACATGGTGCTGCTGAGCGCTTCGGTATGTGGTTTAAGAAAATTGCTGACGATATGCGAAGAGTACGCAAGTAAACATGGGCTATTGTACAATGTCAAAAAAAGCGAGTACATGGTTTTTAGAAAAATAAGTAAAAATATTGATATTGAATGGACACCTAATGTAAAACTTAATAATGAAACGTTGAAGAGAGTGTACCAATTTAAATATTTGGGCCATTTGTTAACAACTAATCTTAGCGACGACAACGATATAGAAAGGGAGCGAAGGGCGTTGTCGGTGAGAGCTAACATGATTGCTCGCAGGTTTGCTCGCTGCTCAAAAGAGGTGAAACTTACTCTTTTCAGAGCTTATTGCACCTCTTTTTACGCGAGCAGCCTGTGGGCGAATTATAAGAAAAAGCCCTACAACGCCCTTCGTGTCCAATACAATAATTCCTTCAGAGTGTTGTTGGGGCTGCCTCGCTTCTGTAGCGCATCAGGGATGTTTGCCGAAGCACGTGTCGATTGCTTTTACGCCACGATGCGGAAAAGAGGCGCATCCCTGGTACGCCGGGTGCGGGCCAGCCCCAACTCCATTCTGGAGATGATAGCCAATAGACTGGACTGCAGTTACATACTGCATTGCTTGGAATTGCATGTGGTAGTGTAGGTGTAATTGTGTCCAGTAGTTAGGTTTTGTAAATTGTATTTTGTTTATTTTTTTATATACTAACATAGATATTAAGTCATTACTAACAAATTATGAGTATTGTTGCTCGGAATAAATGATTTATTATTATTATTATTATTATTAACAAAATAACATCGCCAATGAGGAGTGCTTATACTAAGCATTTATTAAAACATCTACGCAGCTATGCACAATATGTCGATGCAGACACTATCCGCGTGGAATTAAAACTTAGTAAGAACCCTATTTTCTTCCAAACTGTTCTACATTTGTGCATTTCTTCGAAATCCGCTCCGCCGTTATGGAGATAGTTTTATTTTATATTTTAAAACTAGTATTTATTAAAAATAAATTCTTAGTATAAAAACAAAATTATAAAGAGAGAAATTTTGTATTTTTGTATTTTTGCTTGTATTGAAATAACTCAAGAACTATTAGGCCGATTTCAAAAATTCTTTCACCATTAGAAACATACATTATCCCCGAGCAACATAGGCTATATAATTTAATTCCATACGGACGAAGTCGCGCACAACAGCTAGTATAAAATAAAATTGTAAAATTATAGACATTAACGCGTGCTACTTATTAGTTATTTCTATTACTGTAGCATAGTTATAAATATTGAATATTTCAAATTAAAACGAAGTTATAAAGGAAGTCTCCATTCTTGGCAATAAACAATATGTAGGGTTGGCAATAATTGCAAACTGTTTATCAATGTTACCAAAAGCATTTTACATATGTACACTTATGCTTGTAACCTTTATTTGTAAGAAGTTAAGTGATTTTTTCTATTTTTCGAAGCGCAAATACAAGTTTGTTATTCTGTAATGGAGAGCAGTTCGTCTCATCCATCAGTTCATGCCAATTACAAGCTATCACGCTCTCATTCTACTTGGCAACCCTATTTCCTTTACTGTTTTTCTCTGACTAGTGGTGTAATGCTATTTAATTTACGTTAAATTACGTTCATAGTTAAAAGAATATAAAATTTTAATATTTCTTTAAGCACTGGAGACACTTTGCCTGAAATAGGTATATTTATCTTTTGTTGACTAAAATACAATCCATTCAGTTTAGTTAGTCTTTAATTATTATCAAGCGGGCTTTATTCCATTCAATAAGGATGTTCCAATAATATTTAAAAAATATATATACTCGTACATTGCTATTAGCCGTAAATCTTTACTTATTATAACGCAATGGTTTAGGATTTATCTAATTTAATGTTTTAGGCTTATAACAAATCCTTTTTTTTTTGATTCGTTTGAGGAATTACAGCTGTAGTTGGGCCTGGGTCTGGTCCAGTAAATTTCTCCAAATTGGTCAACTTTGGGCCTTTTATTTCCAGCCCTTGACGCCGATATTCTTAAGATCGTTTTCGACGAAATCTAGCTTTAAACCAATTACTAACTGCAGTCGAACATGGACAAGCAAGAGTCTGGAGAGCTACTAAGTATGTTGTCAATTTGGTCAACTAACTTATCCATACTTAATACAATTTATTGCATATTTATATGTAATCTTGAGTTAATAATGGACGGGCAATTAAATTTTCAGGATCATAGCTCTGATACAGTTCGAAAGTGTTTTTTTATTTTTTCTTTTCTCTATTTTAAGGTTAAGCGTCTTGAAGCTAGAACTGTTTTTGGCTTGATTTATTTTGTTTAATTATTAATATTATTGGTCGTGTTCTGTTTTTAATTGTTTTTTTTTTATATCAATACAGACTTTTGCTTAATTAAGTTTTAACAATTTTTTTGTTTGTAAATTAAGTATAATCACGGTCGAGTGTAACTATATTTTCTTGTTGATTTTTGTACCCTCCAGGGGGTTCACTGAAAACCGGCGCTGTGGTCATACCGCAGCACATGCCGAGTGAACTCCTTTTCTCATTTTTTGCGAATAAATACATTTTGATTTGATTTGATTTGATTTGATTTGAGAGCGATATTTGTCTCTCACATAGAGGTTTCTCTCTAATCAGTTTACCTCGCTTATGGATTAGCTCGTTGGGACCATAGAATGACTCTCGCTTATAGAGGTTTCTCGCTTATCCGGGTGTCACTGTATACCAAATTATAAAGTTAACGATAGACAAAAATGGCTCACAGCTTGGACTAATTTAAATAAGAGTATGAACTACAGGTGCAATAAAGTTCATTAAACAGATGACGTTTTTCCGGAAATTGTTTACCAAGTGTGGGACGAGATATTTGCGTTTTCATACATGGCAATGGAACGTGACTAATGTACAAGCGATGATTATGATCACCATGTCTGGCCTATTAAATCAATACCATATATTGCTATAGGAAAATGAATTAGTCTTGCTTTTCCTATACAGTTCATTGACCGCTTCATTGAAATAACCTATGACTATTTGAATAGATTAAATTAATAATTTATTATATTAAGTGTCAATATAACTTCGATAATTTACTAGAATGTGATAAATGTTGATTTATTAGAAAATTATTGGTATAACGGTCATTAGTTATGCAGTAAATAAATACTTTCGGTTAGGTTTAGAGAAATATATATTTCTAATACAGTCGAACTTGGAAGAACGACAGTTCAAGTAACAACGATATTTTTTTCTCTTATAGAGGTTTCTCTGTAATCCGATACTCACTTAAGGATGTTGTCCATCGGACCCAGACAATGATTCACTTATAGAGCTTTCTCACAAATCCAGGTTTAATTGTAGATAAAATATACAGGGTATAAACTCATACTTAAGCTATATCTATTTTAAACCCATAAGCTATGATTAATTCCTACGCAACAGTTCAAATTCGAATCAAGGCTCAACTAAAGACAACACTTCCAAACTAACGATTTCTACAAAACTCAACAAACGACCACAATGAAAACGCAAGAAACAACAGCTTTGACTGGCGTGCAGTACTATCTGTGGCGCGATCATCTCTATAACGTGTTTGAACATAAACGGTCTTGACACAGCGCCATCTATTAGGGCGGAGTGAACACGATGCCAACAAGCTACTTACTTGATGTTTTAAATATCATGTAATCTGTACTTTATTTATTTGTTGTTACTTATTGTCAATATCTAGTATTATTATGCAAGCCCTTTACACTCCTTACATCGTAAAATCATACACAATATCCATTACAATGTCTGGATACACGATTTATCTAATGATATGCAAAATACTGCGTAATTCCTTGTTATAAATAGATACTAGATAAGTTTCTTGTTTCCTTAATGGATAGATATTATAGAACCAAGACTAGAACTCTGACTGTAATTGTAGCACTCATATTCCCTTAATGGCTACTTAAGGTTAGGTCTCCCTTAGTGACCAATTAACCTGGTTTTTATATATTATGAAGTGGCAAATAAGCAAGCGGCCACCTGGATTCGCTGAAATAGCGAAGCGACCGGTGCTCATAGATATCTGCAATTGCAGATGCGTTGCCTACCCTTAATCTACGGAGGAGGCGACGCACAGCAAGAGGATAATTCCTCTTCCTATACGTCCCGTCCCCCGCTATATCCACTTCCTCTTCCTATAATTTCCTAATAAGAAAAGGATAGGAAGGGAAAGTGGACTAAAATTATGTGAAGTCTCTCTTAGTGACCAATTAACATGCAATGAGACGTTACTTGTATAAAAGTTTTAGATACATTATTGCAAACATCTCTCAGTATTAATGCTATTGCGCTGTTCCCAAGCAAGATATAAGTTGAAAAAGAATATACGTTAATTAACCGTTGAATTCAAATATATTCAAATAAGTTGCGTAAACCTTTCAATGAATTACAACAAACGAAAGCCTATTACCTTATCGATGGGTATAATCAATGTTTATTCAAAACTAAATAATGAATTTCAATGAAAATAGAGGTAACATTTAACTCTGTAACTGTTCGTAGGCATAGTCGGGTACTAAATAACTCGTAACGTATTGGAAATTATATCAATAGCGCCGTATATCTTGTGAAGCGTTCAAGCAGTCGCTTAACAAGATTACAATTCAGATAAAATTCGAGTGCGGCTCAGAGGTATGCCTTCTAACCCCATGGAAGTGCGCCCTGTGACAGACGGAGCGGGTCGCGTTTTACACAGCGGGTATACGCTGGATTGCCCAACTTATACGAAGGAGAAATTATAGATTGTTGAATTTATTTTATCAATATATTAATCACTAGCGGTTGTGCGCGACTTTGTCCGCGTGGAATTAAATAATATAGCCGAGTACTCGGGGATAATGTAGCTTTCTAATGGTGAAAGAATTTTTGAAGTCGGCCCAGTAGTTCTTGAGTTATTTCAATACAAACAAAAATACAAAATTTCTCTCTCTATAATATTAAGTATAGATATAGACTATAGTTAGTTTACTTGACTATATTTGTAGCTACTGATACGAGTATAGATATATTTCAACTCTTTTCTTCGGTATGAAAAACGAGCAGGGTTGGAAAACTTATTGATGGTTGACAATTTTACTCAATTTAGAAACAAAATGTTATCATAAAGAGTGTTTTTTATTTAAATAACATATTTATCTGATGTTTTAGTACAACGAATTGATTAAATTCAATAGGTTAAAAGTCATTTAGTTTATCGCTCAGCTTAAAATATAGCTCAATACTACATCGGATTGTAAAACACAGGTGAAGAGTTATGGTGAGCCGGGGTCGGCACTAGTGGACATGGGCTTTGTGATATATTACTCGTTTGATTTTATTATTTGTACAACCTATAACATTAGTAACCCCATGTATAACCACAGACCTATTGTATACTCTAATACCTAGAAATTAAGACTCAAAATTGATTGAATTAAGTTATTTAATGTGCGTTACTTGTTGCCGAATTGTATATTAGCGTGGGAAAATAGTTTTATTTATATATCTAATGTGTTATTGTTAAATATAAATCTTAAATGTAATATATTTTAAAGTAATCGATACTACTATTAAATAGCCAATGTTTAAATATTCATGAATACGATTTATGATATCCCTTATCGATTTGTTTTTTTTAAATTTTATTTGATAATCGATCAAAAATCATTAATGATCTTAAAAAGATATTAATAAACGGAACTATGCGTGAAATGTAATATTTAATTTTCTTTTTTACAAAACATTCGAGTGTTTAAGGAATTTTTTGATAAGTAATTTAACAAGATAGCTATCCTAAGATTCTTGGTAAGAAAGAAATACCTTCCTGTTTTCCTTTTGGACAAAAAACCAACAATATCACGTACCATTCAATGTTAGCTCATTAATATTTATTGTCATGTATTCAGTTTTCCTTCAGCCCCAAAGAAACGATCGACGCAAACAATTCAGAGGCATTACTCAAAGACTGGTGATCTGTCAACGGCTTAATGGTACCGAAACAATTTTCCAACAAAAAAGAAGGAAACACACGTCCCTACACGCCACTTCCGCTTCCGAGTTCCTACAAAAAAAAGGGAACAAAAACTCAACGAAGAAATTCTTGTGACATCTCGGAAGCCTTTACATTTAAGATACGCTAATGGAAATAAAACTTTAATATAATGTGATAAAGTTCAATTTGGAGTGTTACGTGTTTTGTAGTTAAGGCGTAGAAGGCAAGTGCCTACATAAAGGAAGCCATTATTTGCGAGGGGTTATACCGAAGGCATTTGTATCGCGAATTTGAAGAAGTTCGACAGTTTGTTTTCGAGTGCATTTCGTCATTAATCACAGCTTTGTTCTCGTTTCGAGTTCGCTTGTTTTATTTCTCGCGCATTACCTGTTATTTCGACTCAAGTTTTGTGGTTTGACAGTTACGATAATAATTGATTGTTTTACTGAATAACTTCTTTGAAGTTTTTTGTTTTCTAGCCGCATTGCCACTTTAAGCTCACATGAGATAACCTTACTTCTTACTAATATTATAAGTGAAAATGTTTAGATGGACGGATGCATGGCTTAGCACAGGTATTGAACATCGTCTAACATACGAATGTTCAAACGCCACTCAAATATGTAAGAGCGTCTTACATGTTAAGTCTACGCTTAAACTCCAAATTTTACGGCCATCTCATTTAATTCTGACGCCGTTTAGATTTTAAGCGACGTTTACGTTGCAAAGTATTTGAGTAGCGCTTGAAGAATCGGCCGTGGGACTTTTTATTGGCTCACGGTCGGGCGATAGTAGATAGATGTGGACTAAATGGTACCTATAGATTCTAGATGATAGACATGATAACCAATATCCGGATATAAATATTTATTATCAGAAAAAACCATCTACACAGACTTGTAATAAATATTACTTAGTAATATTATTTTTAATCTTGATTAAAAAAAATACTTGAAGATGAACGATGGTTGATCATAAAATATAGGTTTTCCTAAGGTTTGCGTCAAGCTTGGTAGCAAAAAGCCGATATCTGAGAAGTTATTACAACATGGACATGACTCACGGCTTTGAGCTTCAATCCAAGAGCTGGTATTGAGAGATTTTCTATATCCGCCAGCTTTCCTTTATGCTACGTGCAATTTTATCCGGCGCTGCCGTTATGAAATACCAGCGATCATGTTAATATGGATATTCTTATGAATAATAGAATTTGTTCATAATTTCTGAAGTATTCTTTTTTTTATGACTTTAAATTAGAAAAAAACTATTTAATCAATTGATTATTTAATTGTTGATTAAATAAATAAATAATACGCGCATTAATGATCTACCAAGTTTCTTGTTATTATTCGATTACCGCTACCTATTCCAGACTTCAGAAAAAAATTTGTATACATACCTACTCTACCTTTTTATGTGAAGAGGAAATAGAAAACAAAGTTATGCGTGTAAATAAGTAGGTTCGATTATTTCTCTTTCATTTGTTTATCCCAACTTTGCTATAGAAATTTTAAATATTGCAATAAAATCATATCCATATTTTGATATCGTGTGATCGGACATCATTTTCTTGGTTCCTTTAAGAAAATGCAGCTGACTGGGAGACGCTCTATAACTTCATCTATTAATATAGCCTTATTTTTATTAGTATCTGAGGCAGGTAGCACATTTCGGTTCTTTGATATTAGAAAGATAGCCTTCCTTGCAATTACTGGAATTACTTTGTAAGAAATTTCACAGTAATTTTAAAACCTTTGAAATTTATATCCGTTTTACTGAAACTCTAGCTTTTTTATAATATCCTCGTGAATAAAAAAAAATACGAAAAATATTACCAGAAAAATAATCAATTTAATATCAGTTTTCGGATCAAAGAAGCATAAAAATGTAATCATATTTATTATTTAAATAAACTCTTGTGAATTTACTAATATTTCCTTTAACCATTCTAAACAAGCTTGAAAAAGCTTGTGTTAGGATATGGTTCACGACAATAGTCTGTCGGGATTCGAACCCACGACCGCGAGATTTGCAATCCGTACCCCAAACCATCAGGCTATTGGCGATTAATTATAAGATTTTTTTTTATTATGTTAAGAAGATATTAATTCTAAGTGTATAAAATATCAGAATATCATTTCTTTGAAATAATAACAAATCATGTAAACTTTAATATTGATAAAAAGTATTTGTCATTCCGAGATATAACAATAAGTAAAACATCCTTTGCATGTTTAAAATATGAAAAAAGTTTATGATAATAACATATAATGAGATCCGTATCGTTTTCTCTCGTAAAATATAATCCCCTATCAGCTTATTAGATGTCTGCTATCGTATTGTGCGTCTGGAGGACGATAAATTGATGAAATTGGGACACGAGAGACCGCCAATTGAATGTGAAACCGACTCTAGATGTTATATTTAAATATCTCAAAAGTGATTTAAAAAATTAAACGTGTTTTTATATATTAATACGATATTCATTTTCAATTTTAAACATACAAACTGTAGAACTTATCGCTTCTGTGGGTCTTTACTGCTAGTTTTTTTTTTGGCGAAAACCTAATTGATATGCCTTTTTGCCTTAAAAGAATAAGAGTGTTATCAATATGTCCTTTTATGCGGGTTTGGGATGAAGCTTGCAGTTAGGCAAACATCAACCTTTAGTTAAAGCCTGATACAAACGTTCAGTTTTAACTATACAGTACAACTGCACAGTTAAAATAGACGTTGCAGTTGTACTGTACAGTTAAAACTGACGTGAGTAAGGTAAACTGAGAACTGCACAGTTCAGCTGTGCAGTTCAAATTGACTTGTGTACGTCATGTGAACGCTTGAAGCTGGCTTAAGATTAATCTGAAACATGTTTTTTGTTGGTACTTCTGTAGTAATTAATGTCTAGGACAAGGACAGAGATCATTTTCCAACCAAGGCCATAGACATCGTCACCAACACGTATTTGATTTCAAATACAGGGACTACCGCCAGATCGTATCTATGGTTTGTGAGTATGGCCTCATGTAGACAACAGTGTAATGTGAGACCGTTTATGCTTTGCTATTGATACTCACGGTTTGATAAAATCACGAATTTTGTACCGACATAAAATGTATGATTTACATAATCGTACATACAAATAATCTTCTGATTCGTATGTGAATAGGAATCGAGGCGAGACTTCGAAGAATACGTCTGCATACATTTGTTTTGTAATACAATTGAAAGCAATACAACTTTAACGGTTAAGGAACAATACTTCACCAAACCACAATGGTGAAGGAACAATACTTCACCAAACCATAATGGTGGAGGAACAATACTTCACCAAGGTTCGTCATCGTAATTATGTTATAAATGCGAAATATCTCCAAACTGGCTTAACGGATCTTAATGAAATTTTGTACAGATATAGTGTTCTATAGTCAAGAAGAACACATAGGCTACTTACTAAGTTTTTTTATTACGGTCAGAGGCACGGGCAACAGCTCGTAGAAAAATAAATAACCTTTTAAACAAGTTCAACAGCTTCCAGGACTGTGTGTAGCAATACACACTATCTCGTAACTTCAAGTCAATCGCCAATAAATCGAAGCTTACTCCATATTAATTAGCTCGCGTGAGAGCAACGCTACTGTACTATAGTAAGTGATTTATTGTTAGCTAAGGGACATTAAATTTATTTATGAAAAATGCAACTGTTCGTTGTTGCGCCATTGAGGTACGAAGAATCGCGTGCAGCTAGCAGAGACTAGGGAACCACATCGTAAATCTGAATACGTATGTTTATTTACCATTGGTGAGAAGTCTTTGCAAATTATACTATACCTACATATATGGAACTAACCGAGAGCTTACTATTATGTGGTGAATTTAATAAGTTTAAGTCAGATGCTGTTATTAAACTCGAAAACTACTGAACCTCATTAAAATATTAGGTATTTCACAAGTAAAAATACTAATTTGTTAGTTAGAATAGATTTTATTTGTTAATCTATTTAACCCTAATTAGACGAGATTGTTTCCTTACTATCACAATTGGCATAATTTGAAATTTTTAATCTGTCCAGTCTATCACAGTATTTTTGTTTAAAATAAAATTGTCTCAAAATATGCAACAATTGTCTTCACCTATAAGCCATTTAAAAGCTTTGAATATTTTCGTATAGAGACTTGATTGAATAAATACCTCAGCAAGGGGAATAATGAATCAACCTCGCGTGATTAGACGCCGCTACAGCGACGCCCGGGGTTGCTTTGAGTTCTCTGTTAAAACGATGAAATGATAACTCTATTGTGCTTATTTAGCTGTAAGCAATGCGTGGGCGGATTTTGCCTTGCGATTGAGAGAAAGATTTTCTCAAGGAATCTTATTCACCTCGTTGACAGGAGACAGTTGTGTCTGTTAGGAAGATTTGGACACATTAAATATCACATTTTCACATGCTATTTGCTGGCACTGGCATGTATAATATTTTTTAACGATCCTTGAATAAAGCTTAGTTCAGTTAGACCAAATATTTCCGGATATTTGCAAATGTTTTTGTTAGCTTTATAGTATTTTATACCTCCTCACTTTCCTAGCTGTCTAGTCTCGATCTAAAGATAAAATCTAGATCAATTAAGCAACAATTTCCCACCGTGAATAATTACTTCTCGCCAGCCGTTGTTTCAAACAAATATATAGTCTGCGTAGATATAAACAAGTGGAGAGTTGGTGTTTATGTTAATTGGAGTGGGCCCATGCCACTGGCGAGCGGATCGGCCTGCTGCAACCGATTAGTTAAACTCCGGTTAAAGTCTTTTGTTGTTTAATCTTATGTAAAAAGATTTAGAAGAATTTTATACAGAGGAAAACTTTGTATTTTTATATATATTGAAATAACTCAAGAACCACTAGGCCGATTTCAAAAATTCTTTCACCGTTCCAAAGCGACATGATCCCCGAGTAACAACAGCTATATTTTTTAATTCCACGCTTACAAAGTCGCGAACAGCAGCTAGTTGTATATATAGTAGAATTTTGTCAGAAATTACATGTTATTATGAGAAATTTCATAGTCTAATGTAAGAGAAAAAAAAATTAAAAGCAACTTATTTCTTCAAAAAACTAAGAAACTGAATTGCCACTGTTAGCCTTTGCATTTACAGCTACAACGGGCTTGAGGTGGCAAAGCGCTGATGGCGCTTAGCCTAAACCTCGTTAAAGTTTAGAATATAATTAAACTATGTTTAAATCTCAGTTTAAACTTTACGGTGGTGTTGGTTCTTGAACGCAAGGGGCAATTCCTCGACCTCGCGAGACTAATGTTCGCACCGGGACCTGCTCGCTGCATTGTGCTTTATTTGTATTTGCTAATGTATACAATCTCTAATTACACGCAACGCCTTCAGTTTGATAGGGATGTCGACGATTCATAGACACAGAGAGCTGATTTATACTATAATTTTGTTGTAAACAACGGCTAAAGACAGTCGCAGAATATTGATTAAACATATAGTACAAAATGTCCTTATGTATTGAATTTAAAAAAGCCACAGAAATGTATATAATTACCGTACGTAACAGAGAAATATCAGATTATTAAAAAAATATTAGGTTGTTCAAAGCTAGCAAGTTCTAAAATGTTATCCGGTTTTGCATTAAATGAGAATCCCACAAGGTATAAGTTGTTTACTGATGGTTTTAAAGTTAAACCATACTTAGTATGAAAGTGACAACCCTATGAATTTAACGCCAAGGCGTTAGGGCTGCCCTGCAGGTGTTGTTCCCATCCCTAATTAGGAACGCTTAGGTGTTGGAATCTCTGTCCTCACTCCGCTCTGTATCACGCAGAAATACCTTTGTACATGTAATCCTTTCTACTATTTGTTGAGTACATGTTGTCACTAATTAAACTGGTCTTAATATTCAAATTAGAAACTAATTTTAACGTAATACAGTCGAACCTGGATAAGCAAGAAACGCTTAGGCTTAGACGAGATTCATTTTCTGGTCCCGACGAGCTACCTCCATAAGTGGGAAAGATAAATTAGAGAGAAACCTCTATAAGCGAGACAAATATCGCGGTCCCTTGGGCTCTCGCTTATCCAGGTTCGACTGTATTAGATATAAAGTCAACATCTTGGAAAACATTAATCATACCATGAACATAGATAGTCTATTTTAAAAGTGGATGAATAAAGAATTAAAGTATTTCAATTAAAAATACTCTTTAATTTAATATTGACTTAAGCAGGCTTTTTAAGTATTGACTTTTTTGTTTTATAATAAAAACAATGATGTAAACCTAGACTTGCCCATTTTAGACTTACAATAAAGCTTTTGATAACAGTTTAGACCGCTTAACAATTCATAATGACAGCATTGTATATTGAAGCGCCAATGACACAGCCGTGGGTGTCAAGCGCTCGTTAACATCTTGGCATTCAAAGCGTCACGAATTAGAACCTCGACTCGTGCGCATAACGGCGTGACGTGACTTTTTATGTTCTATTGTTTTTCAAATGTTGACACGCGATTGGCCAAGAAATACGCGGGAGGCGCCATCTTGCCCCCTATTGGCGGAGACCAAATGAATGCGAAATAATGATGGCTGCTAAGATTGGTATGACATGACATATTGTTGAATAAATTAGACACGCTCCTTGAATACGTTTTCACGAAACTGGTTATTTAATTGTGATGCAAATTGTGTCGGCTGGTAATGTATCTATTAGGCTTAACTGTTATAACTTAATTCAACATTGTTTCAACAAAATGGCGACTTTATTTCTAAATCGTTTTAAATTATAATGAAAATATTACTGTATATGACTTCAAATGCTGTTGAAGGCGAACATCGTTTATTTATTTATTTATTTATTTTTTACTTAAACTTTAGCAGAATGTTAATACAAAAACTTAATGCTTAGTGGCATTCTCTACCACTCATCCTATATATTATTGAAAAGAACATAACAATTAAGTGCAGGGTATATAAGAGATGAGCACACTATACAAGACAGTTTTTTTAAAGAAAATTAAAGTTACAATAATTAATTAGCGTTTTTATGTAAGTAAATTATAAAAATCCTTAATAACCCTTAGTAGCCTGATTTACGAAAGTAATGTGAACATTCGGTTTAAAAGATTGGTATCAAAATTGAAACTCTACGTTATTAAAGATTAAAAATAGTTAAAGGTTAAAGGTTTTCGACCCATGATGGGCTCCGTTTTCCGCAACTCCACGACTAGCGCGTATTTTGCGTGAATACACATATCTTTGAATTTCTTCGCCGATATGTGCAGGTTGCATCACGATGTTTTCCTTCACCTAAGAGCGTCGGGTAAATATGTACATATGAAAATCGAAAATCACATTGGTACATGGCGGGATTCGAACTTGGGACCTGCAGTTTACAAGCCAAGAGCTAAACCCCTGAGCCACCGACGCTCTGAGGGTTAAATATCTTACTGTTACTTTCCATTGTCAATATACTGTATTTATCATCATCAAGAATATTGTGTAATATCTTATCTCTATAAAAATATTACGATAACAATATTTATTGGCATTGCAAATCGTGCTACCACTTTCCACCGTCACAAATTACAAAATAATAACACGCTAGGAGCAGTTAGAGCACTAAGTTACGCGGCGGACACAGCCGGCGTGCGTGTTTCTGTCCGTCTGTTGCTGTCAATATATCATATCTCTTGGTAGACATTAGCATTAGTTGCGCGGACCATCGCCGGCCATCTTTTATTTAACATCTTTCATTGCCTAGTGATGTTCGTTCTATCGAAAATGTTTAAAGACTAGCCTCGAAGATTCTAGACTGAATAAAACATGACAAATTACATCTGTTAAATTATCTTAAAAATAGGAAAATTTGGTACTAAAAACAAAGATTAAACAAAACCAAGTAATCATTATTACAGTTTTTTATAGCAAATTTCTTTCTGGATCCATTTCAAAATGATATCAAGTTAAGTCTCTATTCATGTTTAGCTATAAAATGTTATAAAAACCGAAATTAGTTCTTTGACCAATTATTAACAGGTTAAGTATAACTTACTGTATTGAAATGTTTTAAATAATTACGAAGTTATAATATAAAAATACCATTTTATCGTTATATTTATTACTTGAGAGTACAAGCAAGCACATCACTATAAAAGTAGGCACGTGGGAAAATGGGCGCACGTGAGAAATTACACGCGGCGTTTGATTAATGTGAATAAACGTTTTGGCATCGCAGTGGCCGCCCGCTGACGGATTGGCGGAACAAATCTCCAACGGTAATGAGATGCTTAAAAATATTCTAACATTAGACTCGCTTACCTACTTAAATACTTAATAATCGCTACTCAAGATGCAATGACCGTGCTAAATAGGCAATAATTGTATAAAGTTTCATGCTTAAATATACTTTATGTACCTACGACGCTTCAAAGAATAAGGTACCTACAACAATACTCGTATAATCACTTAATCTGCTAGATATTGCTAGCGACTTTTTCCGCGCGGAATTATAAAATACTAGCTGTTGTGCGCGACCTCGTCCGCGTGGTATAAAATAATGTAGCCTATGTTACTCGGGAGTAATATAGCTTTCTAATGGTGAAAGAATTTTTTAAATCAGCCCAGTAGTTCTTGAGTTATTTCAATACAAACAAAAATACAAAGTTTCTCTCTTTATAATATTAGTGTAGATATAGATAACCTATGTTACTCAGTGATAATGTAGCTTTCTAATGGCGAAATAATATTGAAAATCAGTGCAGTAGTTTGAGTTAATTCAATAAATACAAAAATACAAATATTAATATAGGAGTATAGATTTAGATGACACCTGTAGAGCTTTGAAACTTAATTCAGGGTTGACAATATGATTTTATATAAATAGAAAGTGTAAACCCAACGTAATAACCAAATAATCAATAACTGTAGTATAGAATTTATAACCGCAATGTTAGAGAAAACCCTACGCCCGTGCGCATAACCATTATCTCTAACACGCGTAAATAACGAAGCGCCGTTGTTACAGCGTGAGACTTCTGACCTGCAATACTCTATAATTACTGACATTTCAATTCCTATATCTACGTTCGACCTTTTCAACTTAATTAAAATTGTTTAAATATATATTTGTACTTCTATTTCTAGAGTACTATTTAAAAAACAATAGAATAGGAGAAGAGAGATGTTAGGGCATCTGATACGACACGACGGCCCGATAACCACAATTATAGAAGGCAAAATAGAAGGAAAGAGGCATGTACACCAAATAAAAAAGAAAATGGACGTCCTGTCGTATCAGTAGGTCAAGATGTTGGCACAGGACAGAGAGGATTGGAAAGGACTGTACCGACAAGGTTGAAAACCTTAATTTAAAGAGAGAATTCTACTATTTTTGTTAGACCAAAAAAACGTTTAAACTAGTTTTAAATGTTATTCATCGTCTCGATTAAGTTTAATTTTATAAAATTCGGATATCACTAAGGTTTCCGGTACACGTAACATTCGAGCGGCAAAGAACAAAATTAGTCAGTTATTTAAATGTAGCTTTTAGAGTATCAATTTATATAAATAAAACTGAATGTTACATAATTTATGATAGATATTAGTGTCACTTTTTTTAGAAAATTAAATGCTTAGATGTTATCTGTATAAAAAAGGTAATAAAGACTGAATAAATATTGTATTAAAGCACACAAGTTGATTTCGCTATTATACTTAACGTGCTGATTTTGAAATTTCCAAATGAAAAAATGATTCTTAATTCTATACAAAAAAAAATATTAGGTAACAGAAGATTACCTAAGAGTAAGACAAATAAAACGAGAGCGGTATTTCGTCTCGTAGAAAATTTATAATGATTTCTTCGAGTTAAATATCATGAGCTTTTTTCCGTTTAGCTTAGAAAATGCGTTCATAGTTTTATAATTTCGTTCTAATTAGACTTGATAAGTTGTTTTTAAGCTTGTAAGGATAAACGCTCTTGCTTATCCAGGTTCGACTGTATTACATTAACGTTTTCCTTACAAGCTTAAAAACAACTTATCAAGTCTAATTAGAACGAAATTACAAACTATGGGCTCTCTCAAGGGATCGCGATATTTGTCTCGCTTAAGTTTCTCTCTAATCCGTTTATCTCGCTTATGGTAGCTCGTTGGGACCATAGAATGTCTCTCTCTTATAGAGGTTTCTGCTTACGCAGGTTTGAAATTAACAGGAATATTATGATGTCAGATGTATAGAGTATAGAGGCGAGATAAGTTAGATTCTAAGTGGCCGACATAATCTCACCGACGTGAGAGATAGTCTACATTCAAGCCGCATCCTACAGACCACTGCAGTTGTAATTATTTTATTTATATTACTAATAGTTTCCTTTCTAAAGTGACACTCCAGGATTTGTGAACACATGGCAGTTATTACGATAATTATTACTTCCTTGAAAATGTCTCAAAATTTAAATCATTCAGTTTGTGTGCAATTCGTTCTTAAATTTTGTAAGGCATAATATTTTTATACAATGTCAGGTCAGTTAATAAGATAACCATGACATTACATGGCTAAATCATTTATTTAAAAAATGAGAGAACAGTATGTTTTCATCGCCAGCGAAAATCTACGGTAAATAAGTATATAATAGTACTGAGATGAATCTTCGTTTTAATCATTTGTTTAAAATATAGAACCGGTTAATGATATGTATAATTGTGTAAAATAAGAGATTTATGAAGAATTTAGCGAGAGGAATTGGCACATTGTAGCTACAGTCGCAAGTAACAATGAATGAAGTGCGGGGGCGTCGCTCGCGGCCGCGCACCTGTAACTCAATGCACGCGATGTAAAGCCACGTATACACTCACCGTGGATAAATATTATTATTCCTTCATATAATATTACCATTACCATTACCAGCTCACTATACGATCCCATCGAGGGGCGCGGAGCCTACCCCCTAAGGGGTGACTAGGCCATAGTCAACCACGCTGGCCTATTGCGGGTTTGTCAACTTCACACATATCTTTGAATTTCTTCGCTGATATGCACAGGTTGCATCACGATGTTTTTCTTGACCGTAAGAGCGTTGGATAAATATGTACATTTAAAAATCTAAACATTGGCACATGGCGGAATTCGAACTCGGGACCTGCAGATTATAAGTCATGAGCTAGAACCCCTGAGCCACCGACGCTCCCATGTAATATGCTTGAAATCAAAGAATTTGTGTTTGTAGGTGATACTTTTAGATAAAAGGTTAAATGTACGTATGGGATGAGGATGAGGTTAGACAGGTTACTCAAAGTAGTGACGAATAAAAAGTATGTTATAGTAACATCTATTTATACTGTAAATTGCGGGCCCGATAGTATAACTATTTTTGTTCTTTAGTGTAAAATGAGAACGTGTGTTCGAGGCCTTTATGTTCGGTGCACGTCGCCTGTGATTACCTGCGAACGGCCTCCGTTTAACTGATTCCTTTTTTAAAACTCGACGTTCCTGTTTCAAGAACTTGCGCCATTTATTCCCGCTTCTTCCTCATTTTGAATTTGGAACGGACAATGGCCACCGCTTTCCGCGGGCTCCCATTTTTTTAACCATCCCGGACCCAAATTGGGCCAGTTAAGTCATGCAAGCGGTTTGTCACTTAAGTGGAAGACCAGTAGTCGGGACTTCGGGCATCTTTTGTCGTGGCCCTGCGGTTACCAAATACGGTGGAATGAAACAATTCGATACGTATTCCATCTTTTTTTCTTATGTTTCCGTCGTTGGCAAATTGAGAAAATTGTGGAGAGCTCTTGTCATTATGTTCGTGGTTTGTTTTTAGCGTCCCAAATTGATAAGCACTTACTTCATACCAATGCTCGGGGATGTAAATTACAAAGGACGTTACCAACTTAAAAGAAGGTCTATTAAAACACGTAAAAATATTAAGTTATTAAAAGAAGGAAACCAAGCAATCTAATGCAGTAATTTCATGACATAGTACGCAAAGACAATGATATAAATGGTATATCTGAATAAAAGTATTCAGCGTTGGCCCAAAATTAAAATTCAGGTGTAGACTAACGCAAGGCTTTTTATACTTAAGTTTAAAATAAGACAAAACGGGAGCTGTATTTTGGAGCGATATAAAAAGACAATTTCTTCCGAGCATCCACCTCTGATAAGATCTCCCGGCGATTTTTCATAAACAATAGCCATTTTAATATCGAAAAAAAGACCATGGGCTATTGATAATACAAAAAATGCAATAATAAATTACCGGGCGGTGGGTAATAAACCGCGATTTGCTCCGGGCGACTCGACGAAGCTACCAGTACCGTCTTACAAAGGAGAAAAAAAAACTCTAAAATAATACGCTTCATATCAAAGAAGGTGTAGTTCGTTAATGCATTTGCAGCCTTAAGGCTCGCGCGTCAATTTCGAATTGTCTTCTGGAATGTGACTTCGGAGCGAGCTTCTTTTTTAAATTCAAATTTTCATACTCCCGAATGTTGTTTTTTTATTAGATGATTGTAATAAACGGGTACGTGATTTTTGCGGTAGACTTTTTGCCACTAAGCGTCAAGATGAAAAGGTCATTCACCCATTAAAAATTAGTTATCCTACCAACAATTTTCAAATGCAAAATTTTGTTCCGTGCCTATTTCACGCTTGTCTTGTATGTCTAGAAGCAGATGTTTCTCACTTGATAGCCTATTATTAAATTAAGTAATTACCGGTGTAGTTGCTTGGTTCTCTTCTTCTATCTAAAGCGTACTTACTATTATCTCATTTTGATTTAATTTAAGAAATGAATATTTAAGGCCACTTATATTTATGGCCAAGGCCTTTTGATTCTGTCCATACGAGTTGCAACTAGTTTTTAGGGACCGGATCCAATTAGGAAATTGTATTCCGGACACGTATTGATCGAATTTTCAAATCATAATAATTTGTTACTTCTGAACATTTCATTGACTTTATATAGTGGTGTATTGTACTTCAAGGACGCGCGGTAATTGGTACTGATTTCCATGATTTCTTCTTACACATTGATTTTAAATTATTGGATCTGACAAGCGATGCATTTTTAATTGTCAACTTGCTCTCTCTACTGGTTATTTGTGTAAGTGTATACAGATTTGAGTCAGTATGAGTTACAAGACACTTGTGATTAAAACCTTTGTCTACAACCACGAAAAGTTACTATTTAATACAATGTTAGCTATTTGCATAGTCTTTTTTTTATAAGTAAAGGGGGCAAACGAGCAGCGGTAACACCGAGGTGATCATCGACGCCCATGAATATCTGCAATACCAGAGGAACCACGGATGCGTTGCCGGCCTTTTTGGAGGTAATACGCTCGCTTCGTAAAGGTCCCTAAGTCATAGCGGTTTGGAAATACCGCCGAGGACAGACCATTCCACAATGCGGCTGTGCGAGGCAGGAAGTTTCGCGAAAACCGCACGGTAGAGGATTACCAGCTATAAAAGTGGTGCGGATGGAAACTGGCGGTCTGTCTAGTCCTTTCCTCTATTGTTAAAGTTTTTTTTTAAGGACGACTGTGCTGTTAAAATTATGCAAGATAATATAATGTATTGTATTATTTGAATATACTTTAATATGGACTTTGGCATCTGGAACAAAAAAACTGGTTTAAAGAAGTGTTTGCGCATTTTATGCACATCTTTAAAATGTATACTGTTTCATTATAAAACAAAAGAAGTCCTGTAGAATGCTAATCATTAGTAACCGTAAAGTACGTTGGAACTTAACTTTATTTATTTTGCCAATTATTATACTTCAAAAGACTAATGTACTTTCCTAGTACCTATAAGTATTATTGATAGCGCAAACCAATTAATCAACCACTGGTGTTGCATTAAAAAGGAATAATAAAAACTCGTGAGAATTAGATGTTCCGGCCGGAAGACTGGCCAACAAGAACCTCTTTAGTGGCAATTTAATACTCTTTAATTTTATTTTTTTATTCATTTTATTTCGTCTTTTGTCTTTGTAGAAAATGTTATTACATCTTTTGCACTCGATGAACTATAAGATAAATTCTTTCTTTCATTTTTAATTAACACAAAGTTATTGAAGTTAACACTATAAACAATTCCATTGGTAAGCATTCTATAACAAATGACTTCAAACACATTTAAATGTACAAAATATTCAGAAACTTCGAAGTTAACGGTTCTATTGCAAATCGTGGTACGGCACAGGGCGGGTCACGGCAATTTGTCGGCGGGTAACGAGCAACAATGCGTTTCGGTCGCAAGCCCCCCGCTAGCGCGCATTTGTACACCGCACGGTGTAGCCGCGGGCACACCGGGAGAATTTACTGTCAACATAATGGATATTTGCACGCGAGGTAAGAGTAAAGTGGTGATATACTAGTAATAGAGTGTTTAGATTGGAATTTGTAAAGGATTAGTAGCATCATTTTTTTTTCCATTTCTAAGTACACTCCGACTTCGATGGCCAGGACGCTTGATAGGTATTGATTTTCTTGTAAATAAATAAGTAATACTAAAAGAAAACTTCAAGGTTGGTCCTCGAGATCTAGGGAACCGTTGTATACCAATATCACTACTAATCATTGCTTGTATCGCTGTGTAAGTTAAAAAAAAAACTTGTTGATAAACGACTTTTTTAATAGTTAATAAATGTTTCTATTATTTTTATTAGGTGCTCTCTGTGTGCCACTTGCTTTGACCGTTGCATACCGCGATCGGTTGTTACGCCTAACTAAGCAACAAACTATCGGTTATCCATTATAGTTATTGTGTTTTCTTTTGACAAATGCGCGGGCGCATCGCTCGTTAATACATCGACGTTGCCTTCGCGCCGTGAGCTTATGTGAGTTTAGACTGCGGTGACATATCGTTGTCTCTATTTTGTTAAAGAGAATGAAAGGGATACGTGTCAGTGGAGTTCTAGACTTATGTTTCATTGTTTCGTTTTTCGGTATAAGTAATATTTGATATTAAGTTTTATGAATAAGAATTATTGACATTAAGAAACGAGTTGTTTTAATTCGCAAAGAATGCGAATGGGTTTATTGTTTTTGGTATTTACTTATTATTGTTTCGGCTTTCGGGTTTTTGCTTAAGTAAAGAGGCGATTTTAAAGTATTTAAGTAATGATTGTAAGTGACTATGAAGTCTTTGGAAACCATAATGTCTAGACACCACAGACATAAATTTAAATAAACTCTTTGCTGAGTCTCTGTTGACAATAATTTTGTTTTGAGATCTAAGACGTATTCTGTAGTCACTCGTCTATAATAGAAGTGTAGGTACCTATTGGACTAAGTATGCTAGAATTTGGTACCTTTCCAGCGCCTTGTGTTTATTAAAATCTTCCCCTTGACTTTTAATTGAATGAAATTCGACGAAAGGGAAAACAATCTGTCAGTGTGGTCAATTATTATTTGAGTGCGAGTCGCGGTCACCTTGTCGCATCGGCTCGTTACAAGTATCAAATTAAATCCGGTGATTGGGAACGGGTATCGGTCAATGTCCAATGAATTCGGGAGCTTTGAACCTTCTTGATTATGCGCTATGCGTTCATAATAACAAACTTATGACAGAAATAGAAGTAGAAGCGACTAAAAACAATATTTATGATTAATTTGTGATAACTTGTTATGCATTACCAAGCCATATTTTATTTATCTATCAGATTTAATTTCCACAGTCGCTAAGTAGAAATGTCACTTGAGGTGATTCAAAGAAAATTCGTTGCCTATTTTGTCATTTCTGTCTATGATTGGAATAAAGATTATTTTACTGACTTTAAGTTTTTTTTATAAGAAATGGGGCAAACGCGCAGCGGGAACACCAAGGTGATCAACGACCCCTGCGACATCTACAATACCAGAGGAACTACAGATGCGTTGCCGGACTTTGAGGAGGTGATACGCTTTTTGAAGGACCCTAAGTGGTCGTTTGGAAATAGCTTAGTGTTCAATTTTCAGTATTATTACTCTCTTTGTTTTAAGATGAGTCGGTAGGACAAGTTGGAGAGATTCTCGAACATTCGTAAGCAGGAAGGGAGTGTCCGTGTCGAGGATAAGAAGCAGAATAATCTGGTTCGGTATTTCCATACGATTCGCATTGCCGTCACGCGCGGTCCTCACCCCGCTGATAGCGGCCGATCGCAGATCATGGACCATTGTGGCGACGATGAATAGAACGTCCACCTCTATTGTAAGTTAATGCACTGAGACACGACTCTTCGAGATATGCTACACACAGATGGAGAGTTAAACGAGCATAGTACCATGACGAGTAGGAACTAAAAGTACTTGATTTGAAAGAGTGATTTTAAAATACGAAAACACTTAGGAGCGTACTCTTTTCTATACTAAGTTATAAGTACGCAAAATTAATTAATTAACAGTAATTAATTAACAATTTTGATTCAAACCGTTTATTAAACTAAGATGTTAGAGCAGTCTCTGGTAATAAGCAAATTATGTTGCAAATTGATAAAAATGTATAGTAAAAATATACGTAAGTCGTATGTAAAATTGTTCGCCAAACTCTGCAAGATCGGTACATCGCCTCGCGGTCCGTGATGCAGCGTCTACAGGAAGCTCGCGGCTTTTGTTCTCAGTTCGAAATGATAAAAACGTCAAGAATCTCGCCACCATACTATTGTTTTGCAACCAGTTGTTGGCCCTTTTTTTCTCGTTTTATTGTTTGTTTATTGTTGTGCGGTGGGCTGCAAGTGGCCAACGCTCGAATATAAATAAGTTATAAGAATACTTTTTTGTACCATCATTCGAAGGAACAAACGAGTCATGTCAACAATCGGTTATGGCGACAGTAATGATTTCTACAAACTGCAACAGTAATTATTTAAAAGAATTAATTTAAAAGGGAAATGATTAAGAAGAGGGACAACTGAGATGACTAAGGATAGTTTACCATGGAGGACAAAAACGTGGTGCGCGAAACTTACGGGAGCAGGATAAGAACGGGGAGTTGATAATTAACTCTTTCTCTCTTTCTTTATGTCCAGTAGCAACTAACATAGGTCGCTGGTAATGATGAAGACGTGAACAACCCGAGTTAACTGCATAGCTGGCAGGCGTGACGTTTTTGGAATTTCGAACTGAAAAGTTCGGAGTAAAAACTTGGAATTTCCGAAGCGCGTATTAGTACCAAAGATGTTGTTCAGTACCGTACTGACACGACGGAGCGAAAGCGGGGACTACTGCGGGTAAGTGGAAGGGTCATCGCATTCCAGTTAGGTACGCAGTTAGCCCGACCGGGCTGTAAAGCCCAACATTAACAATTTTCTAGTAAGTATCTTTATTTTTTAATTAGTCAGAGAAATCTAAAGCGATAGTCAAAATACAAGATCGCTATCGCTAGACTAAAAGCAAGTTAGAAGTAAGCTAGACTAGAAGTAAGCTAGCAAGGTCCATGCGACAATGTCTGGCGACGGCACCTGCGAGTGCCCGCAGCGCTGATTGCCGCATTGTGCCGCGCACAATAACTCGATTAGAGCGGCGGACGGTGGCCGGACATGCTGCACGTAGGATTACTGTGGACATTCCAACCTTATTTTCGAAACTTTCTATGGGGAGCTTGTATGTAGACACAAGTGCTGTTTTCTCAACTCAAAGGGGATGGAGTTGACCACTTTTGTAAACAAACTCCTGATGTATTGCATATTATTAGTCCATGTTACAATAATTTCTCCTCGTACCTTTGAGTCATGTTCGTCGGATTCAACTAAGTATAATCTCACATAAATATTATGAAAGGCAGAAATGTCATTTTTTTTTAGTTGTAGCCATGCTAACACCTAATTGGAAAGTTCAGGAGTTACCGTGACACTAATATAGATATATTTTGTTAGATATAACAATGTACACTGTTTAAGATATTAAAAATTGATTTTATAATATGCATGTCCACAATATTCTTTAACGTAACAACCCCCCAATTAGGTGACTACGGAGCTACTACGGCACAAAGGCAAAGATAATGGTCAGTTAACTGAGTTCGGAAGATAGTTCACTTAGAGCCAACTTAACTTTATCAAGTTGCAATTAAGTTCGCCGGCTTAATTGAATATTCTCACGGCCCATATCACAATTACGACCTCGTGAACTGGACGATATCGATTTTAGCATCTGCAACGTCTCTATAGCATGCAGTCTGATATGTTTGACCGAATAATTTGTGACAGATTTTTTTCATGACATAGTTATGATATTTTTTTAATTCAAATATTGGATGGTCACATTGTAATAGATGTAGGTTTACTGTTAGATACAATGTTTATTTTAAGTATTTAATAAGATAAGGGTTTTTGGTGTTGAGGTAATTCTCTTAGGTCAGCATTTGTAAGAAAAGTGACAAACCACTTTATTTTTGAAACTCATCCCGTCGCATTGCCGCGCCATTTACACTGCTCCAGTACACAAGCTGAGACTTCAATAAGTATAATTACTTGTTACATAAGCTACCTACTTTAGTTATAACCTTAAAACGTATTAATTAAACTTTTCTCAGGTTTATTAAGGTCGGCACTACACTTTTCTCAATATTCCCTCAGTTACTATTTCAAATCAAAATACACTATTAAAAATATTTCGGAATTTTAACGATAACATAACAAGGTTGTTTCGTATTCACATGTCGCGGTATCTCAAAGGACTTTGTTTTTTAAATAAAAGCACAGTTAGTAAAACTAGTGGTTAATTATGATAAAACGCTACCAGTCTAACTTACGATGGTGCATTCAACTATAAAGTTACAAAACTCCTAATGAACTTCGGTGATAGTGACACACGGTCGGAAAAGTTGACTAGCTGAAATATTTTATTAATTTTTCTTTTGTTTTGATGTAGTAATATTAGTCAGTTTTCATTGCTTTTGTAAGACGAACCTTTTATCTTATTAATTAAAGAGATGTATTAATGTAATTCCAAAACCGTACAATACGGAAAAATACCATCGAAGATACGGTCAGGAGAGGTCATGACCTTCAGGAATGAGGAGAGGATGGTAAGAGGAGGATTATTGTAATTATCATTAACAATCTGGTTTTCAAATGATTCACAATTTTGTACATCAATACTTATTAAAATAACTATTTTTTATTTTATTTTATTGTGTTTAATGTTCAAATAACTTTGTTTCTGTTTGACAAACGGATAGTCAGTGAATCACGTGTTCGTCAACCGCGAAATATAAATCTAATACGACTGACTTTACAACCATCATCGTAACATCAATATCTGAAATCTTCGTCTCTCGACGTTTTATTGCACTAATTAAAATATCCATATAGTTTGTGAGAAACGAAATCTTTTTTCTTATTCCTAACTGTCATCAAGTTTGGTATAATTAGCTACTTGATTGACGAAATCTTTCATCTTGAGTGGTCTTCCGATGCTTTTGTCGTTTACTCTCGAAAAGACATTAACTACTTTTAACGTAGTCTCATCAAATATTTTATTATTCTAATACAATATATCAGTGACAGTGGCTTGATTTTGCCGATTTAATTTTTGTGATTTTAAAAACTATGTCATATCGAAACGAAATCTACAGTCTACTAGCGTATTTCCTTGTGAGTCAATATATGTTTAAAAATCTGAATAGCTTCATCTTGTTCATGTCACTATGGACGGGCGGCATAGTATGTATTACTCCTCCATACTTCCCAGCTTTATTATAATTCACCCCTTTTTTCAGCATATATTCTTACAATCCATCCGTACGTTCTTTGTCTGATTAGTTTAAAAATATATTCACATTTAAACATATTTATCCTTTGACAAAATGGTAAATCAAATGAAATTTATTAATTAAGAAGAAATTCTCGATTCATGATAAGCTTTGTGAATTCTTCGTAAATTATATGATGGAAACGAACTGAGGATTTTAATCTTCAGGGTGGTCATGTTAATTAATTGTAATGTATAAGCAGTCATTCAATTAACGCTTTATCAGTCGTAAGAAATTACAGAGTGAAAAAAAAACATAAATTCAACGAAGGGACATTGTTGATAATTTGTGTAAGCTTTAGTTTGTGTAATCGTAAATTTTTATTACATGCTTTAAATGGGATGTTTTTTTGGGAATTGGTTATAAATGATTACATCTGGATCAATAATAAGTTAATATAAAGGAGAAACTACTCCTAAACAAATTATAAAGACGAAAAATTTGTATTTTTGTATGTATTGAAATAAGTCAAAACCTGCTAGGTCGATTGCAAAATGTGTTTTCATCATTAGAAAGTAACATAGGATATATTTTTAAATTTAAATTCTGCTTGTCTTTTATAAATATCTAACAGTGTACATTTATTTTAATAGGTTTAATTATATTAATTCAATCACAATGGACTCTATTCCATTCTTTAACCATCAAGTTATCGTAGTATAGAGACTCCACGGTAGTCCTGTTCTAGGCGTGAGTTTGACGATCGTTTGGGTGAACGCGGGGACGTACGAACAGGTGTTGTCGCGCCCGCTTTGATACAAGGCTTTCTTTTAACTGCGCCGCTACGACCGGACTGTGGTCCAAGATCTGAGATTTAATATCTACTTACTGCTTTGAACTTGTATTAATCTTTTGTTAAATTGATTAATTCTAAAGTATAGAGTGGGCCTACACTACTTTGGTAATCATTAGTAATTTCTGGTAGTTTTACGTGAATTAATAATGTTTGATAGCTAACAAAAATGTGATTTTAAGCTTTCATTTTTTTTTATAATACAATGTGGCAAACGAGCTAATGGCCACCAGGATTCGCTAAAAAATCCGAAGCAACCCCTGCCCATAGACATCTGCAATAACAGATGCGTTGCCTACCCTTAATCTACGGAGGAGGAGACGCACAACACGAGTATAATACCTCTTCCTATGCGTCCCCTCCTCTGCCACTCCACTTCCCCTTCCCATTATTTCCTTATAAAGAAATGATAGGAAGAGAAAGTGGACTAAGGTTAGGCCTAATTTCTTTTACTATATTTGTAATCAAAATTGACAATAACATCTTGTTTTCCTTTGTGTATTATATCATCTCTGCCAATAACGTCAAATGATAACGACTATTGTAGTCTTTGGTTTTGAATCAATTATAATCATGCTAAAAGCTTGTAACTTATAAAATAATGGCGGCGTTGCCTTTCAATATATACATTTAGAAATACTGTCAATTTGTTGCATATTATCTCCTAATAGACTGACATACAGACTGACGGATTGGCAAGTATGGTACTTAGGAAAAAACAAGCGTCTGACTCTACTTCAATGGTTTGGAATACCATTTAGAAACGTGCGTGACTCGGTGTAGTTTTGTTTTGTATTTGTGTTACTTCCATCCTCATTTCTTGACTTTAGAATCGTATTTCAACGGACCGTTTAGATAGGCTATTACCATTTCTGTTGTTGGTTTTGTTTATGTGTGAAGATAAGATTATAATCTACTATAGTTAAGCTAGTTACTTGAGGAAACTTCATCAACAAATTAACTAAGATATTTTATATAAAGTAAATTGTTTATTATTGAGGCTTTATTTTAGTCATCTTCTTTCATCTCTTTCTCGAAAGCGAAGTTCTTTTCCTGCGCGTGCCCTCTCTTGTCAATTAAATGTAGCCGACGCAGATGTATTCGGTCACTTTATTTTGATAAATTCTAGTGGCGCGGATCATTTTACAGTTTGCCACAACTAAATATACTTGACAGGCAAAATATGTGTACATATATGTTACTAAAAAATCGAGAAAATTGTTAGAATTTTTGCTGCATCTTAACTCAGGATTATACAATATTTTATTGATTTAATGTAATCAGAATGATCTTAATATGCTCGTATTCTGGTAGAGGTTTTCATAATATTGACAATTTAATATTATTTCTCTTGATCTCAGTTTAACAGCCTTTCTTTATAAGTTTAGTTCATATCAGTGATTGTTTAATCTCATTTTTAAAGATTGGTCGATAAAATGTTCAGATTTACTGTAATAAATATAAACAAGTTAACAATTTTATGTAACATTTTAAAAAATCTAATTATTTTTACTGTTATAAGACACACACTTTAATTTAGTTGATATTAATTTTAGATCTAATCTAATTTAATATGAGATTTACATAACATTGTATCATTTAAAAAAAAAAAAACAAAACGAGATAAGAAAAAAGACTGTAATATAAAAGACTGGCCGCATTTGCCCTTTATTTGTAACACTATCCCGAAAAAAGGTTGACGTTCGAAATTTAAAAGTCGACCAAAAAGGAACGAATCTAATCTGTGCTGTCATCGGGGGAAATAACGAAGAATATGAAGTCGGGGCTCTAATGAGACAAAGGGTTAATGAGGATAACAATGGAGGGGCAGTAAAATATTGGATTTATTCACGTGAGACAACCCGAGGAGATGATCTGATAACGCAGCAAATGTCGCCTTAAGGTGCAACGAAATACAAATAAAATTAGTTTATTTAAAATGTTATGTGATGCTTTTAAAAAAAATAGTTAAAATCAATACAGCATGATTTATCGAGTAGTCGTATAATAGAAAATAATGCATTAATTGTACAAAAATAATGCAACTGCAAATGTTCTAAACTATTAACAGGAGCGTTATAACATAAATAAATGTTAGTTTATTCAATTAAATACTTATTATAATGTACTAAATTAAAGAGTAATACGGTGCTGTAAAGCTTCGCCTTAAGAAGACACCAACGGGCCAGCCACAATGATCAAATTTCGTTTTTATTGTTAATCCGGTCAGTAAATGAGCAGCCAGATACTCAACCTCTAAACAACTGACACGACTGACCAAGAAAAAAAAAAGGTTTGAAAAACCATTCCGAGCACTGACGACGAACCCGTGAAGTTTTATAAAGTTTCTCAAGACTTTTGTATGCATTTTATTAATTTAGCACCGGTTGCATATTTTGTATGTGATCAAGTTAACAATTCAAGTTGTAAATAAAGACCGTTTGATGTTTATTGTACAAAAAGAAAATGCTTTTTTTGTAGCTCCATAATTGTAATCATTTTAGGTGTTTTATAAATTCATACTCGGGTTTAAATGTAATGAAAGAGTTTCGGAAATATTTTTGAAGACAAAAAAGGAAGACCACTTTCGATCTTTAAAATTAGTTCAGTAAACGTTCAGAATTGATTTTTTAAAATTTATCTTGAAACTCGATATGATCGCGTACGTTTCTGACAATTTATTATTTAATTTCGGTTACCGATTCAATGATAACACAGGTAATGTTAAAATTAAATAACAATTTTATTCGTGTGTTTTCTTGGTTGGTATTCCGACGCTAGCAAAGCAGTTAAAACCGTTTGTACTTCGTGGGTGCATACTCTGGTTCCCAAACGAGATAAGACATTTCCTGAAGTTCCGTACATACTTAGTTTTAGGGATTGCGCCAAAGTAATTAAAATTATTTTCTTTTGAAGCTTTTGTAATTGTTCATTTCTTGTCTTTCATAAGAGGACCGCCCAGTGCAACTCGTTGAATAAAAAAAATATCCCATAATCAATATTGCTGGTTAAAATATTCGATAGTGACCCTTTGCAGCCGCATCGAGCGTTGTTCATTTGTCACAGTGTAATCGCGACCATTAGCAGTAATTACCGGGGTCCCTTTATCTTACGCGGGGCCCACGGTGCGTAAGCGAGACCCCGACGGTGGACATTCTGCCCTCCGGGTGCTAACGTAGCTTTAAACCTCTTTGACCTAAGATAAATGTTTAGCCAAACACTATCCAAGCTCAAAGGTTTACTGTTGGTAATAAAACAACTACTACCTTTTGATGTACCGATACTTAATATAATGAATAGCGGGATACACGTTTCGGAAAATAAATAATTGCTATTTGTTTTATCGGAAAGGTGATGATAGAGGTGACAGGTGATAAAGGTGATAAGTATGCACATTTGTTGAATCGTCTTCATCAATTTTCATTTATTTGTTTACTATTCCTTCATTTATGTTGTTAATTAATCGTTACTTTGTTTTTAGTAGTAGGTCTTTTGAATTCGCTTGTTCGTACATTGCAGTCAATTCGTAAATACTCTGCCTGCCTTTTATGATATCCTAGTAATACCAACTTTCAGAGGGAATGCCGGCGAACCGTAGGGCGCAGCAAGTTTTCAATAAACAGTAACAAACAGAGGAAGTTGTATATTCGATAGACAAAAAGTATAAATCGTGTGCACACGGATAGACAGTAATGAAAACAGTGGTCGAGCGGGCGACGTCGGGGGCTGGAGCCGCTGGTGCGGGGGACGAAGGCAGGTGACGGAACAATGAGATGTTGTATTTCACATTAACATTATGTTCACAAGGTAAATGTTGTCCGCTATTGTCCACTTATGTTCGGAATCGAAAAAGGTCTTGTTTACATGAAGCTTTTTACTTTTAAATTATAATGCAGAATAAAACATGTAACTAATATGAGGAATCTACTCCTACATTATACGTAGGCTATTTTTAATATTGAAAAAGTTTTAGCTTCTGTTAACCTTAGTTAGGTTTCGAAGAATTTTCTCTTGCTTCCACAGACTACAAGTTTGACATGACTTAACTCTAATATTTGAAACTCCTTTACATTATTGAATAGTAAAATTACAATTTCATTAAAAGCAAATTAGCTGTTTTCTGTAAAGTTAATAAAACATTGAGTCATGTAAGCACACCCTTACGTCTCTCATTGTGGCGGCGTACTCCATTGAAAGGCTACCTATTGTTGTTTCACTTTATTAAAGACAATGCGCAAAGGTTTTCACATTGCCTGCGATCTTTTATTTGCTCTGTCTTTACCCTTTGTGCGTTGCCGCTCCGGCCTTTTTTACCTTCACGCAACTCATTAACTTGGTCAACGTTTTTTATAATGTCAATGTTCATTCAATTTTAACTTGAAACAACGTGGATAGATATCCCTTTATAGCCCATTGACATCTCGCTCATCTGTGGTACCATCTCGGTTCATGCAACATTCTTATGAGTCTGCAACAATGTTGTTATATCAACAGATCTCGAGAGATAATTTGCGGTTGAAACGCGTTACAACTTTTATTAATAATGAAGTATGTAACAAGACGTGTGTAAATAAAACAATTTAAAGTTAATTATAGCTCTTTTTTTTCAATTGTCTATATACTAGCTGTTGTGCGCGGCTTCATTCGCGTGGAATTAAATAATATAGCCTTTGTTACTCGGGAACATTGTAGGTTTCTAATGGTGAAAGAATTTTTGAAATCGGCCCAGTTCTTGAGTTATTTCAATACATACAAAAGTACAAAGTTTCTCTCTTTATAATGTTAGTTTAGAAGTATAGATACAGATAAAAGAGTAAACTGACTCAACTATCAGCGCACAGCCTAAAACTACTGGGTCTAGAGAGAAATTTTGTATAGAGGTTACTGTTACTAGGTAAGCGAGCACTAGAAAAGGATTTAACGAAATTCAACCCCTAAGGAGCCGAAATGGTCTAACGTTTTTATGGAGCAACGTAATTCCTTTGCCAGAATTGCAGCCAGCACGAAATAATAACTTTACCATTCTAGGATTTCACAAATATCTAAAAAAACTTACTTTTAAACATCTAAATTTCACGCGGTTAAGTCGCTGGCGACCGCTAGTGTATAATAAGATTCGCTTTTAAATTTACATAAAAGCATTATAGTCCATCATGGCGTTCTTATTTATCCTATACACCGTGTACTTAAAAGATAGTATTGTAAAAGCTAATACAAAAGTTATCTGGGTAACAAACGTCGCTCAATAAAAGGTGCGATGAACCGCGTCGGTAGTAACCCATATGAGAAATGTCGATACTTTAATGTATCTTCTCAGAGTTGTTACAACCGAATAATTTTTAAATCCTTTTTTTTATAAAAACACGAGTAGGACGAAGGCAATGTGCGATTATTGTACTCTTATGGCTGTAGCAACAAGTAAAGTTTACACATAAGTTTAAAAAGTTATATGTCAACGTGTAGTTTAGTTTTGACACAAGACTTATTATGAAAAAAGGTTTTTGGTCGTTTACATATAATGTTACTTTTAATATATCTTTGAAATCTTGATACAATAATTTTATGCAGAAACTCTACAAAACTCTACATTTAACTATTTTAAAAATATTTGAGACAATAAAAATAAAAAGAACAGCTTTCTATAAATCCACATACAATCTTCTGAAGTACGCCGACCGGTGTGTAGCCGATAATATGGAGACAAATACAAATTGATAAACAAAAAGACATACATTTAATGTTCGTACTTATTTAGTGGTAAACAGTCGGAGCATCGGACTGGATATTGTACCTATCTGAACTACCAGCGAGATGCGGTATGCCTTGCTATTAATAATATCTATCTATAAGATCCTTTATACTCTACAAATTCTGTTAAGAAGGACTTTTAAACGAAAATGATAACGATTACAGCATTTCGATTTAATATCAAATTGTATACGGAAATGTCTGTATTTCATAGAGCAAGGTAAACGAAGAAGTGTAGCTCTCTTTCTCTTTCTACTCAATGGAAAAGGATATAATTCGTAACATACGTAAACTACAGTTCATTCAGGTTTAATGGTGTGAAAAATATGTTAAATTGTCACACCTACGAATTTATAATTTTTCTTCAAGTAAGTAAAAGCTTGTAGTAAGTAATCAAAGTGTCAAGTAAGAGTATGCAAACCTTCCTCGCTTCCATAAAACTGACGAATCAAAGTTCAAAGCTAACCATTAGAGGTAGTTTAATGTCTATGAACATTTGCCAATTATTGCACCGAGTCATCTATCACTACTTATGTATGGTTCTGGCAAAAAGAGCCCAAGGTATGGTCGCAGGCGCTATTGTCGGCGGACAGACGGACGGATCAATGGATAAATACTAACTAGGGAGAGCTGTGAACTTATACAAATGGCCGACGTGGCATGGGAATGCGAACTGATGCTTTAGAGGTAAGTACTACAGGCTTTTGAATCATTTTGTTGTCGAAATATTTTGCTGTTGTTACTTTTAAGTGTGATTTTTACTGGTAATAAAGACTGTGTATTTTTTATGTCTGATATAGCTGCCAGAATTTACTTTACCTATTTCTGGATATTGTTTTAAATTAAAAGGAGACTTTACAAATGTTACATCACATTTGTAAAGTCTCCCTTTGGATAGGTACATTTGGAGAGGGTAACAAAAAAGTAAAAAAAATAAAAGTGAACTTATTAACAAGGTCGCAAAATTAACAAACAAAAGAACAATTCTAAAATAAAATTTAGTAACAAAAAATATTGTAATAGTAAAACTTATAAAATACTTAATATAAAAAAAAAGAAATTAGATTAGACGCACAACAAACTACTATTATTTATATAACAAAGGTATTAAAATTCGTACCTTATTTAATTGCACATTTGTTCTATACAGTCAAACCCCTATAAGCGATACAAATATCCCGGTCCCTTGTACTCTCGCTTACACAGGTTCGACTGTATTACGTAAAGTTTTTGTAGAGATCTTTCGGTAGTGGAAACACAAGAGTGTGTATCGTAATTATTCTGTATAGGCCCCTTGCGTTGATTTTAACACGTGCCTACGATTAAGTTTACAGCTTGTAATGGCTAGATAGGCAATTATTACTGCTGCAATTGATAAATCTCCACAAACATAATATAAAACAATTTATCTATCATTTGGCGGCGAATCAAATAAAATTTAGTTTATTGTTAATTGTTACGTTTATTGCTTTAAATGTATAATTATTATTGTTTTGGTTGAAATTTTAACGCTTCGTATTTCACCAGCTATGTAACTTTTCTTTGGTCGTTTTACGTGCATATTTCAAAAACCATGTTCAACATAACTTTAGTGTTACTAAAGAATTCTTTTTATCAAATGTCTTAATTAAGTTGAGGACTGAGATGCATTAAAAATGTTTTCCAGATTAGTTGGATCTGTAGGTGGTTATTGTGTAATGTAGTTCGACCCATGATGGGCTCCATTTTCCGCAACTCCAGGGCTAAAGGTTAAAGGTTTCGACCCATGATGGGCTCCATTTTCCGCAACTCCACAACTAGCGCGTATTTTGCGTGAATACACATATCTTCGAATTTCTTCATCGATATGTGCAGGTTGCATCACGATGTTTTCCTTCACCTAAGAGCGTCGGGTACATATCATATGAAAATTGAAAATCGAAAAGCACATTGGTACATGCCGGGATTCGAACTTAGGACCTGCAGCTTACAAGTCAAGAGCTAAACCCCTGAGCCACCGACGCTCTACTCGGACTAGCGCGTATTTTGCGTGATTTCACACATATCTTTGAATTTCTTCGCCGATATGTGTAGTTGATAATTATAAAGTAGTAATGATAACCGTTGGCGTAATTGACGAGTTCCTACCGCACCGTGGCAATAAATATCAAATTAAGTGTAAACTGTATTCAATTTTCAGGTCAATTAAGCACAACACCCCAGCACGTTCCAAACCGAAATGAGTAAGGCCTTACGCTTCGTTGCGTACTGAATTTTGCATGATTTTCGAAAACATCCCTTATTACAGTAGTGATAAAGGTCTATATGTAATTGTGTGCTTTAATGCCCATTTAAGTAGCGGGTTCATAAAATCGCGCACGCGTCAAAAGTATGTTTTTTTATTCTTGTTAATGATAATTCTTTAATTTGGAGTTGGTTTACGATTTATTATTATCTTTTAAAATATAATATTAATATAATTACTTTTTGCTATTTTTTACTTATTTGGTTTGTTTATCGTGATATAATTATTCCAGGAATAATAACAAACTTAATAAAATCTTAAAACACAAGGTAAAAAACGGTGTTGACAAATAAAATAAGTCGTCGCCCTTAGCCTTAATTGCTCTCTCTACAATATTTCACATTGATCATACTCTATAAGGGTAGCCACATCTAGAAAAGTGTATGGTTTTCGTTTTCAAAAACTAAAAAAAAGTTATACTTGACTATTACTGAGACTGGTGATATCAGTTCAGTTTTAACGCTTTGGTTGTGTCAGTTCAATCACCCACAATATGTCGCTGAAGTAAAATATTCAATTTCGTGACCCACATCATTATTTTCAAAATATCTTAACAAAAAATATGTCTGCTATATTATACAATTAAATCGATCATTTTGTGTCATTTTGCTCGTTAACGGTTACCTGGATTTTGTGCCAATTTATCTGAAACTAGTTCGCACTTTCCGTCCAGTGTGGTACTACATTAAAGCAATTATTTCTCTACAAAGTTGTGTCGCGTGTAGGGTTTTTATTTGCACAATTATAGGGTCAGCGGAGCATGTAATTCTGTGATGATTGTTGATGATTGAATATACAAAAACACTTTTAATTTACACAAAATGGACACGCTTATCAAGTTTACGAGGTGTTAAATGTAATTATATTTTCTGTATACAGTAAGTGTTTAAATAAGTTGTAATAAATGTTGAATTATGTTGACGTGAAATATGTAAGCTTCTTTTTGTTGTAATTACCAACAGTTAAAGAAATAAAGCTGTATGGGCAACTGAATATTATATTTAGGTAATTGCTTGAAGTGTCATTAATACGAAAGTTCCACGATATCAATAGGTGCATCCACTAATTTTACGAAGACTATCAAAATCCACAATGTTGTCGACAGCAAGACTTAATTTTGTAACTAAAGTTACATTTTGTTACATAATACTTGATAATTAGACAACTCAAACGGCGGCTTAGGGTATATGCAGAATTTCTAAAGCAAATGAAATGGCCAATTAAAAGGATAAGTGGCATCGAGAGGACGTGCACGCCACTTGTGTTGGACACGTCCGGACGTATTGTGGCGTCGCGACCCATGTCCACGCCGGCGTTTGAATAGACCACGCTGTCTAACTACTTTGTTTTTTTTTAATTTCATTTCAAATTAACAAATATTATTCTCATTAACTACTGCTTGTAGTCACTGATTGATTAGCTAAGTAGTTCCTTAGTGTACATAGGCACTTATGAAAGCCTAAACCTAGAAGGGACGTCGCAAAGACCATTTTACACTTTCTTAAACTTTCTTTTACTTAAACTTTTGTAAGGGAAGATAGGTAAGCGTAGATAATAAGTATTTACTAAACATTGTCTCTAGTTGTAAATCCTTCAAAAAGTAACTCAATTTATATTTTATTTTATGGGCATAGATAAAAAAGTGTAACACTCTAAATTTATATAATGGCTACATAGAAATTTCGATAGCGGGAAACAACTTTACGGCCAGTGTTTGTCAACAACTCGACTCAACTACTTCTTAAAGCCGTTAAAGTCAATTCGCGCAATAAAAATAAATTGATTTCTAATTTCAAACGTCTTAAAAGCGATTCGTTGTTACGGTTACAATTCAAAATTAGAATTCAGGTGACTTTATAAAGCGTCGTAATTTTTTGACTTTCACCGTCAGTTGGGCCGCCTCTTCCCACGATGGTGGTTGTATGGTAGGCAACAATTAGACAATTGTCGGCCATTTTAACGATCAACCATAAAATCGGGTTTCAGTCTCTCATTAACCGCATTCCTGTGATACTTCCGCTTTTATAGTTTTACTAATCAACGCTTTGAGATTAATACGGTCCCGTACGTAATGGCGTTGGCTATGTCGAGATTAATTTTATTGGTCCGGGCTCCGGACAATTGCTCGTATAGATAATTGAGTTTCGATTGGGGTCGGCCTTTTTTCTCAACTTTCCCGTGTTTACTGTTAGGCCACTTATTTCTTCACTTATCATGTCCCCGCTTGGAAATTACCAATATTTAGATTATTGAAATGGAACATAAAGGCTTATGAAAAAGTATGTTTCGATATCCAATGGATGCACACTTCGTTACCGATATCGAATAGACCGCTTTTTATTAAGCTTTTTAAATAAACATTTTCTGTGAGTTACTAGAATACACTTGGGTGAGATATTTAGGTTACATTTGAGAGCTTTTCTTTTTTCTCACTGAAGTAACATACGCCAATTAACTTTCTTGAATTCGATTTTAATATAAGTGGTATTGTAATATTATATTATTTTTTAATTAACTATAATAAAAATGTTTTGAAAGTTAAATTTCTATTTTATCAATAAAACTGATCTTTATTATTAAAAGTAAATTATAAGGAGACACTAATTAAGGCACAGATTTAGGCTAATACAGTTAAGATGTAAGATAAATATTTTTATTGCTAACTGATAATAATCGATTTTAATTAGCAATAACCAAAGGAAACTTTAAATGATATTATCTAATATGCGTCCGTGGTCATTAGATTGCTTCCGTTCATGTTCTTTTTTTTTAATTAAAATTGTACCTTATGTGTATTTATGGATTCTAATTAACGATTGCGAGGTAGCTGTTAAGAGATTTATTTCATCGACCTTTATATTAAGATACGGTCCAATAGTATTGTTTCACTGCCGAAAGATTTGAACAAATATATATTGTCGTCTCTTTCAATTGCTCTGAAAATCGAGACAGCGAATATGTTTACGGATAGATGTTTCGTCAGTGGAAAAGGTTCTTGTGAAATGTGTATTTAATTGAGTCATTAAATTAAATTAATACATTTTACTCTTGCATGAACGAGTCGAATTAACAACAACGTTAAGGGATTGGTTTATCAATGATATGTTCTAATTATAATGCGGTTACCAGCAGAAGATATGACTTGATACCGCTTGCTTGATTATTCATAAAAATATTCAATTCTGGCTGCTATTGCACTGTTTTTTAATAATTTAATGATAAATGATTTGATTTTGTGAAATACAAAAGGTCCAAGGGATCGCGATATTTGTCTCGCTTCCAAAGGTATATCTCTAATATGGGTGTCTCGCTTATGGAAGTAACTCGTCGGGACTAGAGATTCACTCTCGCTTATAGAGGTTTAACTGCATAGTGATATGGAAAGCTAAAGCTGGAAAGCTACGGAAATAGTTTAATAATCACTACTTGAATGTAAATCCAAGGGATCTGTGTATATACTAGTAGGAACCAACATGATTAAAGCGTTGGTCGCACCAGGATAGTATTTTAGTCGAGTAGCAAGTAGCATTTATCCGAACAAAGGATTTAATACTGTTCGGATTCCTTTAAGCCTAAAACTACACACTAGGGTAGTAATTTAGTAACTAAACGTGTCCAAACAGCAACATTTTAGTAGAATAGAATAGTAAATCCTTCATTCAGATATTTGCTATTTGCTACTCGACTAAAATACTATCCTAATGTGTACAAGGCATAATACTTTGAAGTCGTGGGACGAATTGAAAGATTGCCGTTTTATTATTTTTAAACGGTTTTATCAGATAACTTTACGGTGGTCTGATATTTGTTTGTTATTAATTGACATCGTCATGAAATATAACCGTTTTTTTAGTTTAATTATAAACGTGAGTTTAACTTCTTATAATTGTGTTGGTTGTTGATTTATACGCTCTGCGTACAGTGGGTGGACTTGCCCAATTTTATTGTTTCGATCTTACGTTAAGATTTAACGGTATACACTTGATACCTGTACGCGAACTAAATTGATTATAATATTAATTGTTCATTTTAATGGAAAATCTGTCATAATGTTTTACAACTGATAATTTTTAATTTTGTTTCATTTTTTCGGTGGCTCAGGGGTTTAGCTCTTGTTTTGTAAACTGCAGGTCCGGAGTTCGAATCCCGTCATGTACCATTGTTTTCATACGTATATACACGACCCTCTTACGGTGAAGGAAAACATCGTGATGCAACCTGTACATATCGACGAAAACTTTAAAGATATGTCCGAAATCACGCAAAATACGTGCTAGTCGTGGATTTGCGGAAAATGGAGCCTATTATAGGTCGAACTACATTTAATTTCCGTTCAGTTAATTGTAAATACTATTTTTAATGGTACTGGTAGATACAATTTAATACGTCTCAGTTTGTTCTTAAAATATAATTTGAAAAAAGACTACATTATGCTAAGAGCCGTGTAAAAAATTCGAGGAAAATCGAGCATCCTAATTTTTTTTTACCACAAATCTTTTTATAAACGAGGTGTATTTAAGGAATATTCGACGAATGTCCGGTTTAAACGGATTCGCGGCTTCTAATCGAAAATTCTATTCTATCTAATTAGCGAATAAAGAATTTAAATCAGTTATTAACGAAATAAGCAGCCATATTGTGATGAATTATTGACGACGGCTTTATTCATATATGAGCCTGATTCCGTTATTTAGATGCGGATTGGCCAAAATATTTTGATACTTATGGCCATAAATTTTGTGAAACTATTAACAGCTTTTATTTTAAAAATAATCAACTAGAATTGAATGCCTGGTTTTAAACCGCGACGTGTTAAAACTTAACATAAGTTTAATATTAAGCAATACAATTTTCTTTTCAAAATATTCAAGTGTAGTGTAAACGAACAAAACTTTGGCAACTTTTTAGGTATTGAAAGCGAATTAAACAAAGATTGGAATTAAATTTTAATAGAAGAAACTCACGGTCTTTTGTCTTGATAAAGTTTTATAATACTTTTAATTTGTTTGAACACATAAAGGCACAGTTTAGTATAATGGTTTTTGTCCTTCGACTAACTAGCGTTTCCTAGCGAAGCACGTCCGCCGGTCTAACAATTACGGTGGACGACGCAATTCAACATATCTGCAGTAACATCGAGGCTTGTAATCGGTGAATAACGACCCCCGGGAAAGGGCCTGTGGGAGTCAACAGCCGAGTGACGATGTACCATTTGGGGCAAGCCTAGTTTTTGCTCAGTGTGTGCCGCGTACGTGCTTCAGTATTGTATTACAAATTGTAATATTCGCCATGTATGGACGAGCGTGATGGATTACTATATGCTTATATTCGACTACCACGCAAGTTTTAGGTACTGGTGCTGTTTACATTGATTAAATCCAGTGGAGACTTTTTATTCTACTTCCTTTCTTTTGTTTTTTATTCCTTTATTAAAAGTGCCTGAGACCCGAACAAGAGTATCGGACGACATTAACGAATGGGGCCTACATCAACGCGACTCAATGAGTACCGACTTAGATAACACGTGGACCAGTCTCAAAGAAAAAGTCAATGACATTTGCCATAAGTACTTGCGGCACTCGAAAACTGTAAAGAAGCACGAATGGATGACAGATGATATCGTACAGCTGATGGAAGAAAGAAGAAGATTTAAATCAGTAGACCCAGAGCGTTACAAACAAGTGGACACTAACATCCGAAAGGAGATAAGACGGGCCCGTAGTAACTACTACCAACAGAAATGCGAGCAAATGGAGAATCTGTTTCTAAAACACGATAGCTTTAACGTCCACAAGCATATCAAAGAGATGGTAGGACAAAAACATCAAACTATAACAACTCTAACTGACAGCCAAGGTAACCTGATTTCAGACACAGGGGATAAAAAGAGGCACTGGCATAAGTACGTATCCGAAATGTTCAAAGATAGTTCGAGAAACATTTTAATGACGACGGATGAAACTGGCCCTCCCATCCTAAAATCAGAAGTTTTGTACGCTCTAAAAACAGCGAAAACAGGTAGATCACCAGGACCTGATAATGTGCCCATAGAAGTCCTCAAGCTCTTAGAAGAAGATAAACTTGATGTGATGTCGCATTTCTTTAATCAGCTTTACGACACTGGGTGTCTTCCCAATGACTGGTTGAAATCAACGTTCATTACAATTCCAAAAAAGAAAAATGCTCGTAAGTGTGACGAATTTCGCATGATAAGTCTTATGAGTCATGTTCTCAAAGTATTTTTAAATATAATTCATAACCGAATAAGACGGAAATGTGATGAACAGTTAGGAGACAGCCAGTTCGGATTTCGTGCAGGGGTCGGAACCCGTGAAGCTCTTTTCGCACTAAACGTTCTGGTACAGAAATGCAGAGACATGCAAACAGATGTCCTGATGTGCTTCATTGATTACGAAAAAGCATTTGACCGCGTAAAACACCAACAGTTACTTGAGCATTTAGAAGACATCGGTCTAGACGGAAAAGACATACGCATCATACGCAATCTGTACATGAACCAGGTAGCCAATGTAAGAGTGGACAACGACCAGACCGAAGACGTCACGATCTGTCGCGGTGTACGGCAGGGATGCATACTATCGCCCCTTCTGTTTAATATATACTCTGAGGCTATTATGTCAGAGGCTCTCGACAATCTAGAAGCTGGAGTAAAAGCAAATGGGAAAATCGTAAACAATTTACGCTACGCAGACGACACGGTTCTCATCGCAGCTTCAGAAAGCGAACTCCAGAGCATCATCAACAGGGTGAACGAATGCAGCGAAAAGGCCGGACTTTCAATTAATATAGAAAAAACAAAGCTATTGGTCATAACTTCGAAATCTGATATAAATCCTAATATAACAGTAAGAAACAAAAAACTTGAGCGAGTACGGCAATATAAATATCTCGGGGCTTGGGTGAATGAAAAATGGGAAACGGATCAAGAAATAAAAACCCGGATTGAAACCGCCCGAGCTTCATTTAATAAGATGAAGAATGTTTTGTGCTGCCGTCAAATTTCTATAAAGCTCCGAATTAGGATTCTATTGTGTTATATCTGGCCAATCGTCACCTACGGCTGTGAGGCCTGGACGTTAAAAGACGATACCAAGAGACGCCTCGAAGCATTCGAAATGTGGTGTTACCGACGAATGCTCCGTATTAGTTGGACACAGAAGGTCAAAAACGAGACGGTGCTCCAGCGCGTTGGCATGTCCCGAACATTCATGCATTCCATCAAGAAGCGCAAAGTAGAATACCTCGGTCACGTGCTCCGGCATGAGAGGTACAAGTTGCTGCAGTTAGTAATCATGGGCAAGATTGAAGGGAAGAGACGTGCTGGACGCAGAAAAAAGTCCTGGCTACGCAATATCAGGGAATGGACCGGCATCAAGTCCGCCGAAGAGTTGTTTCGCCTGGCACAAAATCGGGACTCATATGCGAAGTTAACGGCCAACCTTCAGCACTGAAGAGGCACTTTAAGAAGAAGAAGATTAAAAGTGCATGTAATTCTTTATTATTTTATAACGTTTTATCACTCTAGTTGTTAGTAGATTAGCTCGGATTTTAACCATTAGTACTTATTTAAACGTACTGTTTTCTTTTGTTTCTTGAAACGTGTACAATACCTATCCAACAATAATCTCCAGCAAATCCTTAAACATATACAATTCACAGTCAAAGTATAATGTTTCAAGCCTCACCTCTTGTACGGCGAAGAAAATTATCTGCATAGAATACGTAATGAGGAGAAATATAGTAAAGTAGCATATAAGGCTATTGGTCAACCCGACTGTAGGTACGAAGTCTGAAGCTTCGACGATTCACGGACACGCAATAAGCTGAGCATACAAATGCTATTATTAAAATTTCAAACATCATGTTTTTTTAGTTTTTAAATATTTTATTGGCAAAGCGTAAAACCGCATTATAATGTAACTTAATACTTAGGTACTTTGAAGACTAGAATTTTGTTAGATTTTTTTATTTTATATTAACACTTTTCAAATATGATAACAATGACGATAGAATTGTTATAATTTGTCCATTTAATTAAGATTACTTTTTTTATGTATTTTTTTAATAAGAGAAACGGCAAACGAGCGGCTGGATCACCGAGCTGATCTTCGACGCCCATGGACATTTGCAACACTCGAGGAACCGCAAATTCGTTGCCGGCCTTTAAGGAATAGATACGCTCGCTTCTTGACGAACCCTAAATCGTAGCGGTTTGGAAATACCGCCGATGACAGATCATAACGTGGCTGTACGGATTGTATTTAATATCTTTGATTAATATTAATATTTAAACAATTAAAGTATGCAACAAATATCTGGTGCCTCGTTAGTTGCCTTAAATGCGTAAGTATCTACGCAAGTGTAAGAATAACAACAACTTTACAATATGAACAATAAGCGGGCAAAGGTCGGCATATTACACTTATGTTTGAATATAACTGTAGATGACGACTGTCCACTAGATCCGGCTCTCATAACAATGTGTTTGCTCATCGCTTACTCTACGTAGTGAATCGATAATCAACTGTATATTTTTAATATATATTTATTATTTGTTAGAAATTTTATATATACTGATACATTTATTACATGTAAAAAATTACAAGAATAAAATATAGACAGTATTCTTTGTATTTTGACGTATAATTGTTTATAGATTTAAAAAACAGTTGTGTAAAAATAGACAATTCATAAACGTATTCGTAGCCAACTTATAACAATAAATTACTTCTAGAGAAATATAATTTCACGCTACGATATAAGTAAACGTGTAAAAAAAGAGCTTTTTTAAATATTGATTAATTATCTAAAAACCCATTTGTCTAAAAAAACATTAGATTAATGACAAACGAAAAATATCTAAAGGTCTAACCGAAACTAACGCAAAATCGTTGAAGTTTTCACCTCTTATAATTAATGCTCAGAGACATAGGACGATCATTGTGTGGTGCCATTAAAACTGTTGGAATTGAAAAAAAATAACACATCTATTAAAGTGATTAGATTCGTATAGGTAATTTATTGTCAAGCCGTGTAAGCCAGTCGCTGGACTCGGCACAATGCCCGCTAGAGTGAGCTGGAAACATGTCCAGAATGAGATGGATATAGTGGGCCTTGCAAGGTGATTTCAGTTGCGTCTACGCAAGCTTATGGTTAGGTTGTTACGCACACAAGCGCGTTGATGCGCGCACGGAATTGGAATCGCGATGTCGGAAAAATAGTCCGGCATGTACCGGTATCGATTTTCCGGACACAATTTTCCGGATCATCAATCGGAATCGAATGGAAGTGAATGACTCACTATGAGGTTAGACTCATGAGTGCAAACTTTTCAGACTAGCTTAATGGAAAACTTTCGATACAAATCGAGTGGTTACTTGTGATAAGCTTTTTGTATGAAAGTGTACTTTATTATGTCGTATTAGCGAATCGGATAGTCCTTGTGTTGACATGTGGATTGAATGCATCTGTAACGAATTGACAAGTAGCTTTATAAAGCCTGTGACTTGTGAGTTTTTTATTTTGATTAACTGTGAAGTGCAGTTGCCGCTCAATCGACTCTGGGCTTGAAAGGTAAGTGATGACAATAGGTACTGTCGAATGCGAATCTGTAACTTTGTCAATTGATAAATTTGTTTTTGTTAAAATCTTCTTGATACATTAATTGTCATTCAGTCTACAATACAGTTTTCTAGTGTTTGATTTATTTTAATACAAGCTGTTTAATTTACATTAATGCTTATATGTAATGTATGATGAGATAACATCCAGGTATTGTGTAGCTTCCTAACATTGAAAGATTTTTGCAAATCGGTATAGTAGTTTAATAGCCTATTCTTGCAAAAAAACAATCAAATCTTTCTTCTCTATACATTAGTAAATATATCAAGTCATTTACTTAATGTCTTTAAATATTTACCATACGTTTCCATTGTCAAGTACCCGTTGAAAATGTATGGTTATCCCTGTTTATTTAAAGGGAATGAGAAGGACGGGAAATATGTTTTTATACAGGTGTTTTGGCAGTGGGAGCGCTTTCATTACGCATCTTAAGAAATATCTCACATGGGAAAGTGAGTAGGATCGTTTATATCGATTGTTTATAATTTTTATTTAGTTTAAACTGCTACAAGATTAGGAAAAAATAAACACGTTTAAAATATATTAAAAAATTATGAATTCAAAAGAATTTGTTGTTTCTGGTTGAAAAGGTATTTTATATGTGTTAGTTTAAATTGAACTTATTAATTTATTACGAACCGTTCATATAGAAAATGATAATAATGTTAACAATTTTATATAAAAAGTACATTTTATAGTAAATTGTTAACATTATTAAAATAACTTTGAGATTGCTTTATTTTTAATAAATGTCATATTTATAAATAAAACGCTTACTACCTACTTTTTACTATTCGTAAATCTTTACTTAACGATATATTCTTAAACAAGAATCGATTTCTTCTTACGAGGTTTAGGCTAAGCGCCATCAGCGCTCTGCCACCTCAAACCCGGTGTAGCTGTAAATGCTTCTTTAAGGCAAACAGTGGCATTTCAGCCACAAAAAAATGTCTTCTTCCCGATCTTTGAAAATAACTTATATTTCGTATAAACAAATAATTAGCTGAGTAAAATATTTATTTTTATCTTGAGGGCAATTAATCCAAGTAATTGTAACCGCAGTAGTTAAAGTTATGATGTAATTTAAACTTAACAATTCTAACTACGTAATAGTAAAGAGTATAATATAATTATGTTGAAATCCACCTGTTACTTGTGAAGAAGATACTATATGACATTTTTTCTATTGTCTATAAGAGTAAGTTATTATCGATGGTTCTCAAATTATTTATAAAAAATCTAGCATTTTCTTTTAATTGTAATGATATTCCAATATTTATGAAATAAAGAAAGTTTTACATATAATATTGTCTAATATAAATTCTTCTAGAGGAATAAATCAAAGTAGGTAATACCAATAAGGTATTTTAGTACATTCAGTTGTTTGTTTTAAAAAAATGTTTTTATGTTTGTAACAAAAAGATGTATAATAAAATAACCTTAATACCGCAAAGTCTACGAAATAATGATTTAATATCGGTGTAAGGTTATACAATTTTAACCTGTGCTGGTTTTGTGGTTATAATTTATTACAAACCACACCTTTGGAAAAGCTACATAGAAGCGATAAATTTAATGTGGTCAACTATTACAATGATTGTATTATTAATTTATCATTATATATCCTAAAAGGGCACTAAAACTAATATAAAATAATTATATTAGAACAAGGTCTAAATTGGATATCACGTTAGTTACGTTTTATAGCTAAAATAAAAGCTAAGATACCAAAATATTGTCTTAGTTGAACGCGTTGAAGTCTTTTACATCGCCCGACGGAGTGCGACTTTTTTACTTATTCGTATTAAGTCTGCAGCTTACATTGCTTACTTAAACCTTGGAAAACAATCTCCTGATAACCATATTCTTTATCTTTATTATTGCCATCTTCCATAGAAATATTACCTGAATTGATTAAAGCTTCTTTGACAACTTTAGCAATATAGTATTATTTTTAGAAAATAGTTAACTTTATTTTGATGTAATGGTTTAAAATTAAACATATTCGTTTTAAATTAAACTTTAAAAGCAGTCAAATGAATCTCATCGGTCTGTTACAGATATGAAACAATGATTTATGCTTATTTTGTTGTCATTTAGGTACTAGTTATTACTTATCTTTAGTACCTAGTATGAATAGAACTAATATTAGTTTTCTTACAGTATAAACATAAATTAATTATGAAATCGATACAAAATGTATTTTAATATTCATCTCGATTATCGCATGTAACAAAAAGTTAGTACACCTTCTGTGCGAAACGGAACGCGAAGGGCGGCACGCAACGACCCATCACTTTGTACCTTTTTTTAATTTAATTTATTCTTTCATTAGCAGGAACGTATTTCGCTTTTTGTAAAATATTATGATTCAAATTTCGATTTAACTCTTAAATGCATCTTGTTGCCTTATGTATACTACGTTTCACGTTATTTTATTGAAGTCGTGTGGTATGTGTTTCTAAAAATATATATGCAAGTTTCGGCGGATTTTTTTTTGTTTGACATTTCCATTTGACGTTCGACTACGTTTATAGAAATACTAGTGAGCCGCCTCGGTTTCGTACGGGTGCAAATCGGTATAATGCTGATACTAAATACTGCAGGGTTTGTAATGTAAGCGCTAAAAATGTGTTTCATTACGACATCCTATTAAAAACCTCTAAATTATCAGTGTTATTCTGCTATATTGTTAATGTATTATACATGAAAACCTTCCTTTTGAATCACTCTATCTATTAAAACATTAGAATCCGTTGCGTAGTTTTAAAGATTCCAACATATATAGGAACAAACCTAAAAAAGCGTTATTGTTTTATACTATGGAAGGATAAGGATTATGACTCAAAATACGATTTAAAATTAATGTGTTACAAATCAATGTTATTTATTGAATCATAATTTTATAAACACTTGTTACAAATAACACATTTCTATTTACGGTAAGGAGTTATCAGATATTTGATATTTCACCATTTATGGTGAAGCTATAAATTATTATTATGAAATTTTAGATAAGATATATTAAATAATGTACATTTATAAAAGCTTCGTCGACGCCTACATAGATATATATTGGAGTTGTCTTAAACCGCTTAATGTCAACGTTTAACAGTCTAATTAATAATACAAAAATATTACATGTATATTCATTACTTTTAAATACTAATTTCATTATTATTACCTTTATTTGTTTTAAAAAAAGGTGATGTAGTTTTATATTGAAATATTTATTAGTAGTAGTAGTAGTTCGACTTATAATGGGCTCCATTTTCTCCTCTCCACGACTAGCGCGTATTTTGCTTGACTTCACACATATCTTTGAATTTTTTCGCCGATATGTGCGTTGCATCACGATGTTTTCCTTCAACGTATGAGCGTCGGGTAAATATTAGGTTGGGGAAAAAGAAATCCATTATTTTTACGTGAACTTCAAGACTTTATTTAACATGTTTTGCATTGTCCGATTTAGGTCAAATATGCACCATTTTGTTCTATAATTTGTTGCCATTTTAATGGTAGCTTCATTATGCCTCTCTCATAAAAGTCTTGGTCCTTATTAGCGAAAAACTCCAGCAATTGATTTTCACACTCTTCCCTTGATGCCAATTTCTTATCACTAAAAAAGTTTTGCAATGTAAGAAAAAGATGGAAATCGCTTGGTGCGAGGTCCGGACTGTATGGTGGATGCATCAAACGGCCAGAATTGGCCAACAGAAGAGGTGTCGTGTTCCATCAGGACAACGCCAGGCCACACACTTCTATAGTGACTCGTCAGAAACTCCAGGAGCTTGGTTGGGAAGTTTTGATGCATCCACCATACAGTCCGGACCTCGCACCAAGCGATTACCATCTTTTTCTTGCAATGCAAAACTTTTTTAGTGATAAGAAATTGGCATCAAGGGAAGAGTGTGAAAATCAATTGCTGGAGTTTTTCGCTAATAAGGACCAAGACTTTTATGAGAGAGGCATAATGAAGCTACCATTAAAATGGCAACAAATTATAGAACAAAATGGTGCATATTTGACCTAAATCGGACAATGCAAAACATGTTAAATAAAGTCTTGAAGTTCACGTAAAAATAATGGATTTCTTTTTCCCCAACCTATTATGTACATATGAAAATCGAAAAACACTTTGTTACATGACGGGATTCGAACTCATTATTGTTTATAAATAAATTAAATAAAATATTTCCGAAAAGGGTCACACAACGGATCTCAAAGGGCCACTCTCTCAGTAGTTTAAATTATCAAGTACATTTTAAATCTTTATTGAAACTTTGCATTGTAAATACGCTGGGCAGTATTAAAACAGTTTTTGCTTGCGCAAACCTAATTCATTGTAAACATTGTTTTACACATGCGCGTTTTATTTCATAAAACTTGTTTTTAATGCACACTAAAACAATTTTGCGTTTTGTTTTATTCATCTTTTACGATCCGACGGACCTTCTTTTGTGTTAGCTCCTTCATTTGTTTTGTGACTTTTTACAGGTTGTTATTCCATTGTTAAATGACGTCATTCGTTAAATTGAATATTGTTTAATTAATAATGATTTTGACAATTAAAGTAATCTTTATATAGTCCCAATTAAATATTAAATTGATTCACCTATTTTTAACTATAGATATATATAGGAGAGGGGACATATAGGAAGAGGAATTATTCTCTTGCTGTGCGTCTCCTCCTCCGTAGATTTAAGGGTAGGCAACGCATCTGCAATTGCAGATGTCTATGGGCAGCGGTCGCTTCGCTATTTCAGCGTATCCAAGTGGCCGCTGTCTCCTATGCCACTTTATAATATAAAAAAAACCATTGACATAACAAAAAATCGTTAGTGTAATAAAAATTAATATACTTAAGTAGTAACATCTTCTTCGATAAAACTTATAGATTTATTTTTATCAAATTTTATTAAAAATCTTAAAAGATAAACACATTAAAAAAATATTAACAACAGTCTTGTATTACTTTTTTTTATAATACATAAACTAGCGCTTGACCGCGATCTCACTTAAGTTAAGTAGAACTATAAATTTTCACAGTAAATATAAATTTAATACATTAAAATAAATACTTATACTAATAACATACTCGTATAATTTGACATTCAATACGTTGGTCAGTCAACGCAATAAAATCACATTTAAGTATACAATAATATTTATATCCCCTTTCCCTAATCACAAGGCAATTTCATAATATTACTCGTTTAATAAGCATTAGTTATATTTAAATATTTTCTATAAAGGGAATTATTAATGTACCTGTTATATTGTCGTGGGTTCCGACCTTTCACCTGCGTACTGCCTCGACGTTTCCCTAATAACGCTTGTTCTACACAAATCGAAAGCGAAGCAAGCACTGTACTCAGAGATCGCTTCGCATTGCCTTGTTAACTAAACAGATTCATGGTACGCAATCAATTACACATTTTGACATTAAATTGTTTCGGTCTATCCATTCACTTCTTTTTTAATATCACCAACATATCAAATCTGGAGGATTATCCAAAGTATCTTTCGATTGGCGATATCGTTGATGGAATCGACAAAAGTATATGAAACTGACATTGACATTCGGTAAGTCATGTGATTGTCACGTGTGAGATATCGAACGTCATTGTCGGTTCCGTACAATTTTGATATCCGCTATCGAATCACTTTGCAACGCATGTGAGTAACCCTCAGGTTTAAAGACCTAGGCGATTTGCAGCTTCCTTTCGCTTATCTTGAGAGTATTTCGATAGTGTTTTGTATCGCTTCTGTTTCGTTTTGTTGCTGTGTGCTAGAGGCATAAATGTTTGACCACAACATGATAATGACAGGCCGTGCGACCGCGGATGCAGTTTTATAATATTTAAAAAGAAGCTATCATGTCAGTGTTATTAATTGGATGCTGTTTAAACTTTTATTAATATATCATCGGATAAATTAATAATGTTTCTTTGAATATACAAATCTGACATGTTTTTGTACAGTTTGCTTAAACATAGCTCATATATATCAATTGCAATTGCGGATGCGTTGCCTATCTTTAAATAGAAAGAGCGAGCGTATCACCTCCTCACAGGCCGGCAACGCAAAGGTTCCTCTGGTATTGCAGATGTCCGTGAGCGTCGATGATCACCTCGGTGTTCCCGCTTCTCATATGTCCCCTTATCTCATAAAAAAAGAGCAGGAAAATAAGTATGTGTCCCTTCCTACGTCAAATCCAGTTCTCCTTCTCATCGTTTCCTTATAAGAAAAGGATGGAAAGCGAAAGTTAGGCCGCTGTAAACCAGATACAAGTACCAATTAAATTATTAAAATATCTCTCAATGGTATCAATTATTCTATAAATAACCAACAAGGAAATTTAGAACAACTTTTTGGTAAGCACTCGTCTTTACCAATGTCAACCAGAGTAAAAATTAACTTGATAAATGTAAGATAAAGTTAACTGTTTGAACAAAGAAAAAAATCGCTCATTGAAATTGTTTCATAATGATTTTTTAATATATTTAACACCTTCTGATTAAAATAACTTTAAAAACATATTAACCTTCGTTTTAAATACCTGTAATTGATTTCACTCTAATTAATTGTTATAACCAATTATTAAAACATAAATTAATTTTATTTTATTACATTTTTAATAAAAATTAAATTGTCTTTTTTCATGAATAAATATATTTTAAAGAATTCTTGTGATAAAAACTTAATCTAATTTGAACTTCAACATTTTGTTGCATTTAAAAATAAACCTAATGTAAAAACCGCTAAGTTTTCAGATAGCACTGCGTGTGTATTATTTTACATTTTTGTTAAAGAAGATTGTAACTCAGTGTAATAACAATTAGCTGGTTATAAGCAGTAACAACTTATTTACAAACAAGTAATTTAAATAACAATTGCATAGTTATTAAACAATATATATATATTCAAATTGAACATGGATAATTATATATGACCATAAATAACAACAAAACGCAATATATTAACGCCACTCGCTTCGCTAAGATATAAACAAGAACATTACTAAAGTTAATTGCAATTCTATGTCTTCTTCATTTACACATTGATAATAATTTACGTATTTTACATGTACAGTCTTGTTCGTTTACATTACAGTTAGCTTGAATTCATACGGACGCTTTTTTAACGCTCTCGTCATCACGTACATTGTAAAATCAACCTTGTTTTGTTCGTCCAGCGCTTAAAATGCAATGCTGCTAGATCGACATTTAGAAGCGCCTCCGCCTCCGTTGTGAATGCATTTGTTTCTATCTCAACGCTTTTTAGCGTGCGTTGAAAAAGTGCAGTTTTGAATGAGGGCTTACAGAAGCTTTGCACTTCGCAAATTATACAGTCGCACTGTGGAATGGTCTGTCCTCGGTGGTATTTCCAAACCACTACGACTTAGGGACCTTCAAGAAGCGAGCGTATCACCTCCTAAAAGGCGGGCAACGCATCTGTGGTTCCTCTGGTATTGTCCATGGGCGTCGATGATCACCTCGATGCTCCCGCTGCTCGTTTGCCCCCTTTACTTATATAAAAAAAATCTTTACCAAAAAAGTTAGTAACAATTAAAAATGTTCATTAGCATTGTACTGAAGACAAAGACGTTTAAATACTTAGTTATAGAGATGCTATAAGTGACATTTTCCTACAAGCTTTTCGGGCATAATATTCCGTATTTTGTTTTTGATTTTTCATATTAATTACTCAGTATTATCTTGAAAACTATAATCAAACAGGGTTGTCTGAACGCTACCTTTGCTGAATGTGCACATGGGATCAGATATCCATAACGGTCGCTAGATAAAACCAATTAGAGATGAGACTTTGGCAAAAAATGTCCATGATGTCCGGTCTTTATATTTGTTAATGTCTTTGATCCCGGACTTTTGTATAGAATAAAATATGCTAATATTACAGCCTTTCATGACCTTTAAAGTTAAGTCGCACATGAGGCGTAAAGAATAATTAAATTTAAAGGTGGAACCAGCAAACAACTTTGTACATTGGACATTTAATTATTGTCAACGTGTTATCCCGTTAGTAATTTTTCAAGATAAGAAATAGTGATCAAGGAGTAGCCTTTTGTATTTATCACCAACATTCATCAACAATTAGAGAACAAACACTTCTACAATTTAAAGAAATAATGTTATTTTTTCTCGAACGACCTATAGTCAGATAATATTTATTTTAATACCAATATCTAAGAATTTACTGAATGTAAAGCATTTGTTTTATATTAAATTCGTGTTTTAAATTGAATCTATATTATAAAACGCAGCAAAAGAGAGTTTTATTTATACTAATACGAGTATTATTATAGAAAATCTTCGTTTTTATATTTTTGTATGTATTGAAATAATTTAAGAAGTACTGGGCCGATTTCAAAAATTCTTTCACCATTGGAAAGCTACATTATCTCCGAGTAACATAGGCTTTATTTTTATTATCCACGCGGATGAAGTTGACAAGAACAGCTAGGTCTTAATAACAATGAAGAGTCGTTTGACATCAAAATTAAATTAAGGCAGTAGTGACCAGGATTAGTTACTTGGTTATTGTTTTGTCATAACTAGTTTTATGAATTATAATATGCAACAATGTAATAGTACACCTTAGATATATAAACATTAAGTCACATAATATATGAAAATAATCACAGTGATATAACGCGTATGCGACAGTATAATTTTAAACTAATAATTTCATACTAAAAAATAACTGAAAATATTATCTTCTACATATAGAAAAGAGTAGACGGGTTTCTTAAAATCAGCGCACAGCTAAAACCACTGGGTCTAGAGACTTGACATTTTGTATAGAGGTTACTGTTACTACGCAGGTGAGCACTAAGAAAGGATTTTGAGAATTTCGACCCCTAAGGGTCCGAAATGTGGACCCAAAGTTTGTATGGAGAAATGTGATTCCTTCCTCAGAATTGTATGAAAATTGGAATAAATGCTTTTCAGCATGTATAATTAACAATGCCATTTAAGAATTATACAATTTAAAAAAAAACTATGTTTTGAACTGCTTAATTCCACGCGGACGAAGTCGCGGGCGACTGCTAGTTTGAAATAACTATGTCAGTAATTACAAGAATCGTAATAAATGTGTCAGTTATAGCATTCCAAAAGTATATAAATAAAATTAATTACACTAAAGTAAAACAAGTAGTGCACAATTAGTATTAAATTTTATGATTTTAATTATATACTCTGTGGCTACTTTGCGGCTAATAATTCAGTAAGTACACATTAATTATTATAGTACTTTTACTAGCAGTTAAATTGTGACAAATAGAAATACATTTTTGAATTAATTTTTATTACAAAATGTCTTTCGATATTTTTTTTTCGTGAAAAACAATATTGAATCGGTAATAACAGTTGATTAATTTTTGGATTAATGCAAAATATTCTCTTTCATCCTTATCCTTACATAGTATAAAACAATAACGCTTTTTTATGTTTGTCCCTATATATGCTTGAATCTTTAAAACTACGCAACGGATTTTGATGCGCTTTTTAATAGATAGAGTGATTCATAAGGAAGGTTTTCATGTATAGTACATTGACAATATAGTAGAGTAACTCAGATAATTCAGAGGTTTTTATTATGATGTCGTAAATTAACACATTTTTAGCGCTTACATTGCAAACATTGCAGTATTTAGTATCAGCATTATACCGATTTGCACCCGTGCTAAGCCGGGTCGGGTCGCTAGTAAAGAATAAAGTGCGCATTTTTGAATTAAATTCTATTTTCTAGATTTATAACAACATTGTATATGTTTTTATTGATAGACAATCGTGAAGATGGATCTTAGAAGACTATATATCTGACAATACTGCCGATGTCGATCTTCACCAGCATACCATATCCATCATAGTCAATAAGAAAAATAAGAATTGCTCTTTTTTCCTCCGCAATCGAGTAGGAATAAGGAATAGATGAAACAACCGTTGTTGGTTGTGTTAGTTTATAAGTCTCGTCTAAGGTTGACGCTGACGTTCCAGTTTTTAGATGTTCTCGCATCAACACCATATATGGTGGTCTCGAGCGGTTTTCTTGCCAGGCTTGATTGTCGGCGGTTGACGTGAAACGTATTTGCTATGGATGAGATCTTCAATGGATCAGCTTTTTTGTCACTGAAAGACTGACTCTTCCTGTTGAAAATGTTTCGTTTGTGGCCCATTGTATTCGTGGTTTTAATTCTCTATATCACTAGAGACTCAACATCTATTTTTGATTACCATAGTAATATTTTAGTAGCGTAATTTACGATGGATCGATGTTTGCGTGAAGGTAACAAAACTGCTTAACAGAGCTTGGTGGTCGGCTGGTGTACTCGTAGAACATAGTGTGGAATAACACATAGGCTTTAGTTTTTTTATTTCCACGCAGAGAGAGTTGCGTCGACAGTTTTATAATATATGTCACATGCTCGTCCTTACCCAAGGAAATAATAAAAAAGTTTTGCTTCCTTTTATTTCGTCAGTGTTATTATAATAAAACATCGATTAGCTAGTTGCAATTACCATAACATCGGACAATAACAAATTAATTGCAAAGCATTAGAAACTGTATTCAATAATATCTCGAAACAACTGAAATGTCAGATCGCTTCCTGTAATTAACAAGTCAAGTTAAATGCCGGTCATTTATTGACGGGTTTCCTCTCACTGATTATGCCACATCAAGTCGCTTTATGTCCCACACGACGTAATAACTAACCTTATACAATACAATTGACTTTCCTAATGTTCAAAAACATTTTTTTTATTATTTTTTATAAGTGAAAGGATTAATAATCTGCAGGAACACGACGTTGGATGATCCCATGGTCATGGGCAATACTAGAGGAAGTGCAGATGCTTTGCCGGCATTTCTTAAGATGGTACGTTCGCTTCTTAAAGAACTGAGGGGCTACCCAAAATACTTTTCGATTGGCGATATCGCTGATAGATTAGACAAAAATGTAGGGAACTGACATTGACATTCGATAAATCATGTGCTTGTCACGTGTGAGATATCTCACATTGTTGACAGTTACATATATTTTTGACGTTCGTAATAGAATCGCTTCGTAGCGAAGGTACTATGGGTAGCCCCCCTGGACTAAGTCGTAGCGGTTTGGAAATGCCACTGAAGACAGATAATTCCACAACGCGGTTATGCAAGTCAGAAAGTAGTGTTAAATTAGAAATAAGATTTGAGGGAGCACAGTTATACAATAATCTACCAAAATGTATTAGCGATATTAAAAAAATGTCATCTTTTAAGAGCGCACTCGGGATTTTTGTAAAAAAGTCAGCAATGCAATGAGACTACTGGTGTAAGAAGAGCTAATTTTGTAATTGTTTCTCATAAGTGAGTTTTTGTGAATTCTTAGAGAAATAAAAATCTTAAACCGCAAACATTTAACATATTTCGAACATCTAGGAAGATTTCAGATCCTTGTAAATATGCAAATCAATATGTTCTTTATAGTTGTGGAGGCTTGATATATTGTAGGTGTTTATTTTGTTAAGATAGTATTGAGTAGATAGCTTATAATGATAACCTACTTTATTATCTTTACTCCACTTCCTCGTTTCTCACATCTGCTTAAAGTTAAATGACTGATAGCAGATAAAGCTTAGAGAAAAAAAATCTTTACTCCGGAAATTTCTAGTGGCAAATAAACATATCAGTTTAATTAGGTTCATCTTTAGATAGAATAAAATGGATTAAAATTTAGTTAAGTCCTTGGTAAAATTAATAAATATGTATAAATAATATTTAAAATAGATTTTCGTGAGTCAACATTTTAATCTTTTAGAAAAACAAATGACGTCAATTGTATCATCTAAGAATTTAAACTTTAAATATTTTGGTAAATTTTGCACATTTTTATATTTAAATTATTTATTTTAGTGTATAAATTTGTAAAAATTACTTCGAAATTATTTTCAATTTACATTGACGTCATTCTGTTGATTTTAATTGTTGTTATAGTTACGAAATTTTTGTTAATCTTATTATTAATTGACTTTTAATTAATCATTATGATGCAGGCGAGACAAACATTAATATGTAACTAAAACATAAAAATAATGCTTTATTAATCTTTTTAAATATTCAAATAAAAACATTGCGAAAATAAAATAGTCGTCTTTGAAAAAATCCTCATTATCATTTTCTTAAATATAAAACGTTTTCTTCCACAGCAAACAAAATGTAACCTAAGTTTATTTTAAAAACTAGTTGTTGTTCGTGACTTCGTCTTTGTGAAATTAAAAAATATAGTCTATGTTACCAAGGATGTTAGCTTTCTAATGGTGAAAGAATTTTTGAAATCGGCCCAGGAGTTCTTGAGTTATTTCAATACATACAAAAATACAAAGTTTCCTTATAATATTAGTAAAGATAAAATAAAAAAATCAAGTTTATCATAAACTGCACTGTTAGTGCGTGTATACAATTTTATATATCCTTGCATATAATTGTTCCGGTATACTTTAATATAATTCTATTTTATTGATAGACCTTTAGTCGACCGACCAGTCGTGACTAAGTAAATAAAATGTTTTGTGTGTTTACAACATGAGTGGATATTCTTCGTAATGGCTTATAATGGTCCATTGTGTAAGGAACAATAAGGAAAATATTATAATAGTTCAAACTGGCACTATGTTATATTACTATGTAATTATTTGCGTGCTATGGAAATCTCATATCAAGTACATCAACGTGACTATGTAGAAATACGAGTGCTAAATAAATAATTATATTTTTCATTCTATGCTAATTTTATTCTATTATTTTTGTAACTATAACAGATATAGTAGAGTTTGCGATATAATTATTAAAGTTATTCTATTTTAGGTGCGTTAGAGGACATAGCTAATTGAAAATGAAATATTTGCACGCATTTTTACTTGAAAATATAGTATTTTTGATGGTATGAAATATATTACTATTTTGCTTTATTTGTTACATTATTTTTTAAATAACAATATTTAATATATTTTTTAAATTAAGGATTTTATACAGGTTAGAACTAAGGTGGTAATCCACTGTGACTCAACTAAAACATAGTAGTCCATACTAAGAAATAATGAGGTCCAATAATAAGTTAATCGCTACTGACGCTGATAAATGGCGCTTAAGTGCGAAGCTATTTCTTGCGTTAGGTTTGTAGGTAACTGTATACGCAATCTAACATAACTTAGTGTATTCAATTGCGAGGTTTAGACGTAGACAGGCATCTTGTGTTAATGCGCCCTAAATATAGGACGATTAAAACTAAATATGGCATAATAATTGATTAACCATCTTGATTATGGTTGTCTATGGTACTTTTTACTTTATTATTAAAGCTTTTGTAAGGTAAAAGTTTAGATGGAAGAATCTATGAATGTTTTACACAATTTAACTTTAAACTGAATGGATATGAATGTATGAAACATATATAGTCTGGAAAGGCTCGTAGTTACGGATACTAAAACAGTTATACATTTAGTTCCTTAAAATATACTATCTTAATCTATATACAGGGTGTCCCGTAAGTCGACGCCAAAACTGAAACAGGTGATAGAGGAAGTCCTAAGAGACACCAGAAAAATATAAAAAAAAATCTATGTCTAATAGTTTATGAACTATAGCATGTTCTAAATTTTCGAAAAAAAGTACATCCTGTGTTGGTTTTTAGTCTGCAGTAGCTATAACTCTTTACTTTTTTAAATTTTTATTTTTCTTGTCTAATCTTAAATAGTGTTTGTATAACCTATTGTTTAAAATTATAAGCTAACTGCTACAGATTAGAAGATAATGCTACTTTTATCCGAACTATAACGGAACGATTAAATATTCGCCCAACTTTAAATGACTGTCCTGAAAAAAAATGTACCAACGCTAGTATGGCACGTCGCGCGAAAAGTTGGCGCATTTAAAAAGGATTCTAAAATGGTATAGCACTTGCTACATTATTTCTTACATAACAGGGAAAAAAATATTTTTCTTCAAAAATTGCAATTTTTTAAAAATCTTTTTATCTACTAAAAGTGATTTTGCTGTATTTGTATTGTATTGTATTGCCACTTCTAGTTTAAATGGGAGGAAGAGGCATTCCATGAAGTTCGAGTAAGACAGATATTGACGCTTTCGAGTGTTTTTTTTCTTGCTATAAAAATTACTGGGATTAAGATTTTTTCTTTCTCTGGAGCCGTTGGCTTGGTCGAGCAATGCCTTTCACGTCGGTCTGTTCGTGGCCGTCATCCAGATCGGCAGATCTTACACTGCTGATTTACTCAGCTGCTTTAATGTGTGTTCAAAGTGTACTTTGTAACTTTGTATCGTTTTAACGATATGCGAACCGGTAATTTTTGAGAAGATTAACATCTTATTCGTATCGTATTGGACCTGAAGGAAACCTTTTTATAATTTTTATTATAATTGTTTAAAAAATATGGAAATTTTATCGCAAAAAAAAACTCTCGAAAACGTCAGTATCTATCTCCCTCGCTCATGATGGAATGCCTCTTCCTTCTATTTAAACTAGAAGTGGCATTCAATGACATTCGTTACACTTAAATCACTTTTAGTAGATAAAAAGATTTTTTAAAAATTGCGATTTTTGAATAAAAATATTTTTTTCCCTGTTATGTAAGAAATAATGTAGCAAGTGCTATACCATTTTAGAATCCTTTTTAAATGCGCCAACTTTTCGCGCGACGTGCCATACTAGCGTTGGTACATTTTTTTTTTCAGGACAGTCATTTAAAGTTGGGCGAATATTTAATCGTTCCGTTATAGTTCGGATAAAAGTGGCATTATCTTCTAATCTGTAGCAGTTAGCTTATAATTTTAAACAATAGGTTATACAAACACTATTTAAGATTAGACAAGAAAAATAAAAATTTGAAAAAGTAAAGAGTTATAGCTACTGCAGGCTAAAAACCAACACAGGGTGTACTTTTTTTCGAAAATTTAGAACATGCTATAGTTCATAAACTATTAGACATAGATTTTTTTTTATATTTTTCTGGTGTCTCTTAGGACTTCCTCTATCACCTGTTTCAGTTTTGGCGTCGACTTACGGGACACCCTGTATATAAAAGAGTAGAGGGGTTTCTTAAAATCAGCGCACAGCCAAAACTACTAGGTCTAGAGACTTGAAATTTTGTACAGAGGTTACTGTTACTACGTAGATGAGCACTAAGAAAGGATTTTGAGAAATTCGACCCCTAAGGGTCCGAAATGGGGGTCCAAAGTTTGTATGGAGAAAAATGATTCCTTTTTTAGAATTGCATGGAAATTAGAATGAATGCTCTTTAGCATGAACAAATAAGTTTCTCATTCAAGATTTTTACAATTTTTTACTTTGGGGGGCAAAAAAGGGGGCTCAAAGTACGAATTTTAAAAAAAATCTCGCAGCGTAGGTACGAATCCTAGAGACCTGAAATTTTTCGTAGGAGTTTTTGTTATTACGTAGTTTTGCACTGAGAAACGATTTTCCGAAATTAAGCCCCTAAGGGTCCGAAACGGGGGTCCAAAGTTTGTATGGAGCAACGTGATTCCTTTGTCAGAATTGCATGAAAATTGGAATGAGTGCTATTCAGCATGAATAAATAACTTTGCCATTCAAGAATTTTATAAATTTCTTCTTTGGGGGGGAAAAAGGGGGGTCATATTTCAAATCTACAGATATTTTTCACACCTTACATCAGAATTGCATGAAAATTGAAATGAGAGCTCTTTAGCATAAAGAAATCATTATGGCATTCAAAAATTTTACAATTTTTTACCTTGGGGGGCAAAAAAGAGGGGTCATAGTTGGAATCTAAACATATTTTCACAGCGTAGGTACGGGTCCTAGAGACTTGAAATTTTGCATAGGCGTTTCTGTTACGACGTAAAAGTGCTCTGAGAAAGGATTTTACGAAATTCAACCCCTAAGGGTCCGAATAAAGTCTAAAGTTTGTATGGAGAAAAGTTGTTCCTATGTCAGAATTGCATGAAAATTGGAATGAGAGCTCTTCGGCATTAATAAATAACTTTACCATTCAAGATTTTTATTTTTTTTTACCTTGGGGGGCAAAAAAGGGGGGTCATAGTTCAAATCTAAAAATGTTTTTCATAGTGTAGGTATGAGTCTTAGAAACTTGATATTTTGTTCATGGGATTCTATTACTACTTCAAACTTATTTTATAAAGGTTAAAATAAGATGAAAAGCTTTGTTTCCAACTTCTAAACTTCAAGCGGACGAAGTCGCTGGCGACCGCTAGTGTTTATAATAATCTATTAATACAATTATCATTAGAAGCAGAGTAACATATTATGCATAATTAAATATTTAACTTCTATCCCACTGGTATGAGTTGTTTTTTGGTTTAATACTAAATACATTCATTTAAAATACAACGACCACATCAAACCAAAAGTTGTACTATAAAATTTAGAAACACTAACAAATATGTACTACAATAATTTGTGATATAAACCTAGAAATGTATTTGTAATTGCATCAAATGTTAAATACACAAATAGCTTTCCAATATTCAAGTTAAAGTAATGTTAAGTTTAAGTAGTTTTAGCCGCGGTGTGGAACACTTTGTCTTCAAAGGTATTTCCAAACGTTTACGACTTAGGGGCCTTCAAGAATAGAGCGTACTCCTCCCTCAAAGGCCGGCAACACATTTGTGGTTCCTCTGGCATTGCAGATGTCCGTGGGTGTCGGACCAATTAATTTAGTTGATCCGCTGCTTGTTTGCCCTTTTCTCCCATAAAAAAAATTACAACAAGAAGTAGAAGTTAACTTACTTTGTTACTAATATATTTTACAGGAATTATTAAAATTATGTATGCGAAAGCTACGATGGATAGATATCTGAATGCATCTCCAGAACAGCTGAACGGATTTCAAAGGAGTTTGCACAGATGTAGGACATAATCTGGGAGAACGCAGGCTACTTTTTATATTATAAATGAGTAAACGAGCAAGCGGCCACCCGTACTCGTCGAAACAGCGAAGCGACCGCTGGTCATAGATATTTGCAAAAGCAGATGCTTTGCCAACTCTTAATCGACTACTACTACTCCGCTGGCGCAACGACCCAAAGTGGGTCTTGGCCTCCAACACGAGAGCGCCATCGTCGCCTGTCCTGAGCGGTCTCCTGCCAATTGTTCGAATAATCTACTAAACAATTAATCTATTTACTATGATTTTAAGCTCCGCGCAGACGGAGTCGAGATTACCTTGTCTATAAGTGCAAAAACAGAATTTATAAAAGTGTTATGTTTGAAATGTGTGATGCAACTTTAACATATGCGTAAACTATATATACAAATTCATATATTATGTACAACCTGCTACACCGTTCATCACTGACAGACTGAGTGACGTATTATTTACACGCAGTAGGGCGTCCGTGCAATTAATATTACAATGGAGTAATATACGAGCTCCTTAGTTTAAGTAATTTCGTGTAAATCTATTCTGGCAGTGCTCCAAATATGCCTTAGAAATGAAAGACACATCATTTAAAAGTTAATTAAGTCTTCAAGATAAAGAATCTATTACAGTTTTGACTTATTAGATATGTTTACGAAATAATTTTAATTATTAATTTCAATCTATCTTAACGTTAAAAGAACCGGTTTCATAATTGTATTTAGTTACAATTTAAATAAGGTTTTTTAGATTTAATTTCAGTTACCTTTAAGTCAATAATAAAGGAGTGAAAGAAGCAACATTACTTAAAGTTATTATTCCAAATAAGTCTTCATTGAAAAGTATCTATGTAAATTTTGTCTAATCTCTGACTATCATAAATGTTCTTCAAGTCTGCTCTATAGTTTTTCGTCTTTACTAAAGTATGTAGAGATCAAATAAATTCCAATCTATCTATTGTATTCTTAAGCAGATGTAACAAGAAAATGAGCACAAGAATCTGTGCAGCGGTAAGCCGTGGGAAACAATGGCTCAATCGTAGCGCACCTGTCCCCTCATCACATGCCCGCACTCGGCTACCGGCATCACGATTACATTCGTATAAATTGCATCTCTACGCGATTGTATCAGTACAAGCACAAAGAAAAGTATCAAACAATTTCTTTGGCCGAATAGTTGATAATGAATTATTTAACTTCCAAAATAACTGACTGGATTCAAGGACTAGTGTACAAAAGAATAAAGCTCATAGAGTTTCGGCAAAGAATTTAAATTACATTTTCAATATTAAGAAAACGTATAAAATTAAGAACAAAGACGCGGCAAGTTAGTTTAGTTTATAATCTATCCTGGAGGGTTACTCAAATTATATTTGCTACGAAGCGATTCTATAGCGAACGTCAAAAAAGTATGGAACAATGACGTTCGATATCTCACACGTGACAATCACATGACTTATCGAATGTCAATATCAGTTTCATACATTTTTGTAGATTCCATCAGAATAGAATTTCGGAGAGACATTAGTATTGTGTTGTGTATTGCAATATGCTTTCATCGTTTAGTTAAAAACCTGACTACATGAGTCATCTAAAATGTATACTAAAAAGCGAATGTGGCAGTTGTTTTGTTATAAATTGTTTTTTCTATAATGTACAAGTTTCCCACATAAAGTTATATTCCAAAATGCTCATCAAAAATCACCTGCGGCTTATGTTCTTCTCAACAACACGGTTTTATTTTATAACGCGCTATATAATTGTTAAATCTCATCTTAAAGATTTTGTCCGTCGTCTCGCCTCTTATTTTATGGTTTTATTTGAGTTGTAAAGTAAAAAAAATCTCACGTAGCTTTGATTTAATTAATGAAGCTATTAATTAGAACGATTTTATTTGAAGCCTCAAACAGTAAAAATAAAAAATATTTGCGCAAGTCATCCGGTCAATTCTTTAAAGCGGTTGTCTATGAATATGGTTTTCTAAACAGTACCAATGTTTGAATAACAGAATAAACTAATAAATTGTTAACGGAACAAAAGTTATTTTACGCATATAATTAACACTTCCTTGTAATGTTTGTTGAAAGTGATATGTAAATTATTAGAAACTTTACATTTTTCTGATTACCATTAACCTCTATACTATAATAAACAATAAATGACAATTTTATTGTGATATTTTAACTACTTTAATTTGTATTTTATATTTTAAATCTTATTTTCTTTTTAATTAAAATCAGTGAAGTTATCCTGCACTGGGCCCGCGTTGTTGACTAAGGCCTTGTCTCCACAACTTAGGGTAAGCTCCGAGCTCCTCAGTGATAAGGTAAAGGAGTTGATGATGATGATGATGATGAAGGCTTTGCCCTCGCTTGTTAATATAAAAGAAAGTAATTTAGATAACCATTCCAAATACTATAACTATAAAAAAAATCCCAACAGTGTCCAAATTAATTTTAATATTTCAACATCATCTTAAAACTGAATCAGAGAATATAAAACAAGAGTAATATAGTTATGACTGTGATATTACTCAATCTTAGAGACAAGCGATAAAAATGATACGATATTGAGCCACGGTTAAAAACGACAAGCGTCAAACGACTAGCGTGGGCGCAAAAGACTTGCCGCTGTTCCTACAAGTACAGTGCGCTACGTTTGAGTTGACACCTCAGGAAATAAAAATAAAAAGAAAGACTCTAAAAAAGAAAGATAGAATTAATAATTAAAGAACGAAAGGAAAGATTTTTATTTAATTATACATCTGTTTATATTTATAATTTTTATGTAAAACTCTTGGACCTACTGTACTTCTGGAACTTCTAGAACTTCGGTTTTAAAGCATTCATTCCGTCTTAAAAGTTCTATATTATTACTGTGTGCGACAGAGAAAACGGTCTACGAAACATAACCAAGCTGATCTTCGATGAAATTGTGAGTACTCTTGCTCGACGTGCCAACTCAAATGTGTCGAAGTGTACCTCCGTCCGGCGTAGAGGCGTAAAAACAATCAATCGTAACACGATACGTCCGATGATTTATACGTAATGAAATGTGGCTGATAACGCCTAAAGAATATAATGACGTATATATTCTCACATGAATGAGTTTCGGTAGATCGTTTTGTTGATATTGTGTCGTGTCTGATATTACGCTAGAACACGCCGTATTTTTTTGTTAATGCTTTTGCTATATTGATTTCAATTGTCACTTACAGAATATAAAATAAATTAAGGAAATGATGGGAAGAGGAAGTGGATTTTCCGGGGGAGGGGACGCATAGGGAGAGGAATTATCCTCTTGCTGTGCGTCTCCTCCTCCGAAGATTAAGGGTAGGCAACGCATCTGCAAATGTAGATGTCTATGGGCAGCGGTCGCTTCGCAATTTCAGCGAATTAAGGTGGCCGCGTGCTCGTTTGCCACTTTTTAATATAAAAAATACAGTAAATTTTGATTTATCTAGAAAAATTGTGGGTAATTTTGGGCCAATCCGCGAAGAGGGAGCCATAAACAAGACTGATGTCAGTAGTTGGTAATTTGTATTTTTTTAACGCGAATGTAAATTAGTGGTCAATGCAACGTACCCTAGGTTGCTTTGTCCACTAATTAAGTATCAAATACAGTCTTTAATATTTTTTCTTCTTGATCTCTTTGCTATGTATTGTTTTCAGTATTTTTAGAGTAATGTAGACACAATTGTTTGTCTATTTATTTATCTACATACAAACACGACATTGTATAGCCAATTACATCGACCTCTCGTCGAGTGAATCTCAGAGCGGAGCTGCATTTATCGGCAGCTGAACTGAGCTTTCTTATTCCTAGAAACGGTAACAATAATGGAATTGATTGCGGACTCAATGAAGACCTCGGGAAATAAACAAGATGATTATCAACAATAAAATCCTATTTTAAAGCTAAATTATTGATTACTTTAGACTTTATTGTCCAAGTTAATAGAACGAAGTTTTATTATTTTGTTTTGATGTCTAATTTTTATATCAATTTTAACTACGATGATAAAAATGTTTCTTCGTATATTGCCCGGTTACAAAATAGGGTGCAGCAATTACTGACACATTCAGAGTCGACGATGGTCACTAAGGAAACGCTGATTGTAGATTTAGTACTAAAAAATTAAATGCTGTTATCTAATCTAAGAGATTGATATGATTTTATGTCTCCGACTACACGTAGGCCTGCATTCACGCTAACGTTTTTTAACGTCGGCGTTTGCGGTTTTTTACTGTTAAATGTCTCTTGTTTCGATCGTGGAGCATTCAAAATCCAACACAAACTGTGTGTGAACAGATACATGTAAATGCAATTCAGTTCTATCTCACCGCTTTTTTAGCGTGCGTTGAAGAAGCGTTCGTTTGTATAGGAGTTTACTATGTATATTTGTACTAACTTTAAGTAATACTGACATTCCCGTTCAAGCTTCCATTCTAGGTAATAAGTGAGGGTACATTAACAATGGAGAATGTAATGCGTGCACTGATGAAGGAAGCCTACCTCGGAGGTTGTTAGATCATTTACAATGATAACGGTGGACCGCGCGCCACCTGCTCGTAAACGGGGTAATTTGGACAATCTGCTAGATGCTGATTTGTTTTTACAATACGGGACTAGCAATTGTTTTTATGCATCATTCAGTATGTATCCTTACATAGTATAAAACAATAACGCTTTTTTTATGTTTGTCCCTATATATGCTTGATACGGATTTTGATGGATTTTTTAATAGATAGAGTGATTCATAAGGAAGGTTTTCATGTATACTACATTCACAATATAGTAGAGTAACACTGATAATTTTGAGGTTTTTAATATGATGTCGTAAATTAACACATTTTTAGCGCTTACATTGCAAACGCAGCAGTATTTAGTATCAGCTTTATACTGTTTTGCACCCGTGCGAAGCCGGGGCGGGTCGTAATTGTTTTTATGGATCATTATAATAGAAGTATTCTTATGAGGTTCGTAAGAGTACGCGACCTCGACACGATTATGAATGCTATTAAAATGAAGCTTAGTTAAACCCTTAGTAGCTTGATTTACGAAAGCAATGTGAACATTCGGTTTAAAAGATTGGTAGCAAAATTGAAACTCTATGTTATTAAGGGTTAAATTCCACTAGTCAATAATAAGGTAATTATGGGAAAACAAAATCCCAAAAACGTGAAAATACACAATAAATATTATTGTTAAAGATCGAATGGAAGTTTTTGATATAAATTGTTTTGATGACTCAATAATTCTTGATGAGATGATACATAGAATAGTTACTTTTTTGTTTCCTCGTGTTTCTATGTAACTTGCTGCATAATGTGTATAGCATACAGTTAAATAACCTTGCGGTTAACTGTTATCCTTACAAACCTGAAATACTAAAAGCATTAAGCCGTCTATAGACGCTCAGTTTTAACTGCACGATTTTAACAGTACAATTCAACTGCGCAGTTAAAACTGACGTGTGTAGGCAAAGCTAAGAACTGTACAGTTCGATTGTGCAGTTCAAATTGACGTAAGTATGTCAGTTTAAACTGCACAGTTAAACCTGTACAATTAAAAAACTAACCGTCTGTAGCCAGCTTTATACGTAAACGTTACAACTTGCGGTAACCAGTATACTAAGACCTGTAATAAAGTAAGTTTATATCCAGAATGGAGGTCAAATTACGCCAAGGATTAATTCGAGTTAAATAATAAATATGAAACGAAGTTAAATACTTAATCTCAAGGAATCTTCATGGGGGCTACCCAAAGTGCGAACCGAACCCGAACATCAAAAATGTATGGATCTGACAATGACGTTCGATATATCACAAGTGACAAGCTAGCTGCTATACTAGTTGTTGTTCGCGACTTCGTACGCGTAGAACTAAAGAATATAGCCTATGTAACTCGGTGGTAATGTAGCTTTCTAACGGTGAAAGAATTTTTAATTCGGCCTATAGTTCTTGAGTTATTTCGATGCATACAAAGATAAAATTCTTTCCTCCTTATAACATTAGTAAATATAAGTATAGAAGAAAAGTCTCACGGAATCTCTTTAATATTATTCATTTCAAATGTACGATGAAAGTCGTTTACAAAATGACTATATCGAAGTTTCTATTGTTGAAAACCGATGTTGCCATCACTAACTCGGTCGTATTTTAAACATTTATATCCGTTACTTTACTTTACATTGAATACGAATCCAATAAAATAACTTCTAAACTTCAAATCTAAAAGAATATTTTACCGTACAATTTCACTGATGTGACGCTTGAATTACATATTGTAATATCTGTAGTGTCAAGGAATATGAAAGGACAATCTTACTAATATAACTGCTAAACTGTAGACTTTAGATGGATGTTTGTTAGAAGGTATCTTCCTAACGGCTTTACTGAACACAATGTTTCTCACTAGCTGTTCGGTACAGATGCACTATGGCAGGTCATATCAGATGCCTTTGAATTTTGGCGGGAACGGTTTAACTGTATGTAGTTGGGTCGACGATTTTTATTTTCCGCACAAGGGGGTAGGTTTGAAATACGTTAAGAAAATACTCTTAACGAACTAAAGCTATTTAGTAAGATTTTCTAAAGCGCTGGTGAAGTCGGAGACAACTGTTAGTTTAATACGATTGAGATAATGAAACTGTACGGTTAATGTTTTACTCAAGCAACTTTTGTAAATTAATTAGTCGTTTTTTTATATTATAAATTGGCAAACGAGCAAGCGGCCACCTGAACTCGCTGAAATAGCGAAGCAACCACTGCCCATACACATCTACTATTGCAGATGGGTTGCCTACCCTTATTCTTCGGAGGACGAGACGCATAGCATTTTCGCAACAGATTGATTTTTTATTTTATTAAACGTATTTATTAAAAAAAATGCATATGTCAACAAAGTTCTACAGAATTATTATTTTTTTATAACTATATTTGTTAATATACGACTTGTTGCATCAAATAGACTTGTAATTGATTTAAGAAACTTTATTCTTAATTTATTACGGATATTTATAATAAAAAATGTAACCATTTTGTCAAAAAAAACCCGGTAGTATGAGTAAAGTAACATTCTTCAATTTTATTTAAAAAATAGTTAGAAAAGTGAACTTCAACTTAGAAAAGTTCAATTTGTAATTTCTATTCATAAATGACTTCCTAAATTGAAATATTGTGTGAAAAATTACCCACAACAAGTTGTTAGGTCAGAGATCATAGGGGACATTGAAAAATATATTTATCATGGGACTTATCTCTATGATAAAGATCAAGTGACATCTGAGATAGACAAATATAACTTTAAAATCGATACATCGATATTCGATTTCTGAGTACGCTCAAAGATAAATGTTTACGGCTTTTTAATTGACAATATACGTCGAAAATCGATTCAATTTTATTTAAACTTTATCCACTTTATTTCGAAACGAGAATCAGCGTTATCACTGTTGTACTTTCTACGTTCGGTACGGCATTCATAACATTTATTCCAAAATACAAAACATCCTTGTTCCTGGTACTTCTTATGATACATAATTTGGTCCAATGAGACCCTGGTCTATCTTATTTGGCTCCGAATGTCCTTCAGTATCGTATAATCGACGACTTATTGGTCCTCGTTTATCGCAGTACTATATACATTTTTTCGGAATAAGGAGATATTAGGTATAATTCCGGAGCTACGAAGTTTTTTATTTGTTAAACTATAGAATTAGCCAGTATTTCCAGTGGCTCTTTTTTAAAGTTCGCAAAAATTCATTCAAGTACGACAAATGTTGATCCAACTGTCTGTTTACCAGCAAGCGCTTTTAAAACGCGACGCTTTTTTCTCATGTATTGTGTTGGATTTTGATATTGATTTTAAAGCGTTCATATGAGCGTGAGCGTTAAAAAACCGTGTGGCGTATAAAGCTTGTATTCACACAGATTTATGTACACCTAAGTTCAGTTGATAACTTTATCATTATTGATTACTTCAATATATACGGCACATTATACATTTTCTGTTTAGTCTGACAGCGTATATGATTTTTTGTATACATTATTGAAAAAATAATGACATACACGCTAACTGTATTTTCAGATTAATTTTAACGTCATAAATATTAAAGCTTCTGTTAAAACAAAAGCCATAGCTACTATTATTTTATTTGCGAGCAATTTTTATATGCAGTAATTTAAAACGTAGATTTTCGTAGCGCTATGTAGAAAAAACATACCGAAATTTAAAAAAAAATAACAAAAACAGAGGTATGTTTCTTTTTTCAAGATAATAAGAGCGATAATATTATATTTTAATAAAGTTTTGGCAATTTAAATGAAGCTGTTTCTGTAACAGATCCAATCAGTTTAATTTAGTAGTAAAACCTTGTTATATAAATAACATAGAAAGGGCACCGAATACAAGCCGAATTCTCGTTTGATATGTTAAATTAAACTCGTTTATTTGATTCCGGTACAAGGGAAACATTAAACAGATAAACATTTATAAATCGGCAAAGGAAGTGATTAATTTTGAAGAACAATTTTGTCTACAACTTTATGATGATAATATTTTGATTATTTATTAAAAGAATCGAAGCCGCTTTCTTAAGTCTGAGTCTTGTCTCTTGATAAATTGATGTGGGGCCGAATTATAGTGTCAAATGCGCGTCGCCTTATGTTTTATATCCGTTAATCCCTACAGGCTTCTGAACGATGTTCCGTTCAACTTTAATCGCTAACAAGTGCTCGCTTTATACTTATAATATAAAGCAGCATTCACACTGCGCAAATTGTTATAGTAAGTAAATAGTTATTTAGTATTTCATAGTCTTTTCCTTAATATGAGCTAAAATTGTTTAATAAACCGATACATGAGACAAACAGAGTTACACATCGTAACATATCTCATAGGAGATGTAACTCTTTTCACCGCATAAGTCGAATTGTATAACAAGAGAGCACCAAGTAAGAAAAATACGCATTAGTTTAGGCAATTTAATCAGACCTAGGACTGAAGAATATTAAGGGTGTCCGTGCAAAGTCAGGGCGGGTCCATAGTTTTATCTGTTATTAGTATGTATAAGTATTTAAAATGATATAGACGGCAACTCTAGCGTCTACTTACTGCACCTGTCTAGTTATCAATTAACTTCTATACATTTACTTATGTCTTATAGTGTATGCCCCGCGGCGAGCCTTTTGTTATCTTTTTTATACTCGCAGCCTTAGACATGCGAATCCGTTCGTTTTATTGTTCTTATACAATCCGGTCTTATAGCTTATTTTTGGAATTATAATATTTATTATAACTATGCATTTGAATTATAAGTTGTGCAGATTTTTTATAATAGTGTGGTAGCAACAATCTATAGATTTTAAATGTGTCACGTTGTCAAAGATCATAGAAAACATTAAAAACAAAAAAGAATGTTCATAAAATAGACACATCCTAGAATCGTGAATTTCCTCAGTCAAAATACTCGTAAGTATAAAAAACACATTGGTTTTTACATATTGTTCGTTAGAAACTGGATTTCTACCACGATTTAGCTGTTTCAGCTCAAGATATTTCGTCACAGTTGCATGCGCCACGGTCACGGGCTGACTGAAGTGGTGCGTTAGTGTTCAAAAAAGTTAAAAGTAGCCAAATCTGTCCACTTTTTTTCGGACACAGCGACCACTACTATTGTCCGAGTTGGTTAAGTACTGCTGGTTAAGTTAGCACTAGATGTTCTTAGTCGACATTGTTTCTCTCTCTCTCTCTCGTTCCCTTTAAAACAGAAGTAAGAATATATTTTGCACTGGTGTAGAAAAAACGCACTATGTTTTTTTAGTGTTATGTATTCTAAGCAAAATTATTTAAACATGCCAAATAACACAAATACAATATTACAACTACAATGCACAACCGGAAAATAAATCGTTAACCCATTAATTCCAATGATACAACAGAAAATGTAATGCAAAAACATAATTACCTGCCGATATGAGTTTCAATAAATCTTTTGTGTTGCATTTACCTTGAAGTAACCTTACTGTCGAATTATTATAAAAATTAACTGCTAATCATGATAATGGATTTTTTATTTATATATTATTTTAATATAAAGGAAGGTTACTTTGACAGGACAAGAGCATTGATTTTGTTTCAAGCTAGAATCCCTGACAATTTTTCTTACAGATTTAAAAACATGTACAGTCAAACCCGGATGAGCGGGACCTGGATAAGTAAGAAGCGTCTATAAGCGAGATAAATATCGGTGTCTCTTTGGACTGTCGCTTCTCCAGGTTCGACTGTACTCAGAATATGTCAGTTACTTTCATCGTTGTTTGCTACTTACTAAAGAAGAATAGTAAAAAAGTATTGCCATTTTTGCCCCTCTTTGTGGTAAATTTTAATCACAATTGACATCAATTGAAGCACTATTCAATCGTTCATTAATAAAAAAACGTCTTACAAATAAGCATTAAATTACAGTAAAAAGTTAAAGCTTGTTGTATGTTAGGTCTGAAAAACTTTAAGCGTCTACATATTAATTGAAATCGACGATTAGTATTTGTCACATTACCACAATGCATGCCTTTTTCAATTACATCTAAACTTTCAAAATAAGCCGGGCCTTTTAATTTATTTCAGCTTAAAACCGTCTGGCATACTTTTGTACCGCACCGGGTACATTAATAAATGCTTTATAAAGCCTTACTTGTCGGGCTAAGTGTGCCTTCACTATTCATTGTCAAATCGAGCAGTACGAGCGCCGCGCCGGACGGCCGGCAATCGGGATTAAACGGATTAGTATCAATCATAAACACAAATTGGTTGTTGCGTCACCGCTACCAGCATACGAAATTAAGACCTTGTTTTGTATAAGAGATTAAGCCGACACTTTCTTTCGATTGTTAATTGGCGATCGTTCTAAGCTACGCTGTCGGTTATTGTGAAACACGAGCTTAACTTTTGACTGCCTTCCGGTTAATGTAATCAGTTTTTTGCATTTAATATTGGCGATTTTTAGACAAGATAAATGTATACAAAATTTAACAAGAAACAAGAATTAGCGTTATTACTGTTGTACTTTCTACGTTTGGTACCTGTGCATTTATAAAATTTATTCTAAATTATAGAACACCATTGTTCCTGGTACCTTTTATTATACATCATTTGGCCCAATGAGATCTCTGGTCTATCTTATTCAGTTCCGAGAGTCCTCCAATATCGTATAATCAACGACTTATTGGTCCTCGTTTATTGCAGTACTTTATATTTTTTTTTTGGAATAAGGGGGAAAAAGTTGATGCAATATCAGCTTTGCAATAAAAAATTAAGCACTAATTCACCTCTATACGTATTGAGTTTCCTTCAAAGCTACTATTTACGAGTACTTTCTTATATTTAAAGATAAAATCAGAGATAAAAAGATTTAAATTTAATTATATGCTTAAAATGTCAATGATCTTTTATTCAAAGGTCGTTTAAAAAAATACTTGTACTTGTCCTAAAAATGCCAATTTTTGTGAGTTCATTGTGCATATACATCAAGTTAAAAATACATTACTACGTTCGACTCAATAAATAACAAACTATTTGGTCATTTTAGTAAAACAGGTAACAATATTTAGTACTTACTAAATGCATGTAAATTATTTTTATGTTTAATTAAAAATATTTAAGTAATTGCTAATTAAGAAGCGCCTATGCCAATAGCTAATTATTTGGGGTACGGACTGCCTATCACGTAGTAATAAGTTTAACTATTTTCGTGAACTATACTAACACGAGCATTTTAAGCTTACCGAATAGCTTAAAAAGTGTTAGTAAATTAACAAAAATCTACTAAAAAAATTACTTAAAACTAGTTATTATGCGCGACTTCGTCTGCGTGGAATTAAATAATATAGCCTTCACTCAGGGATAATGTAACTTTCTAATGGTGAAAGAATTTTTGAAATCGGCCCAGTAGTTCTTGATTTATTTCAATACATACAAAAATTCAAAAATTAAAAAATACAAAGTTTCTCTCTTTAAAATGTTAGTATAGAAAAAAATATTGCTTGACAACTTTGAAGTTTAATTGTGACCAAATAATCAAATGAGATCTGAACAAAAGCTATCGATCTTAAGACCACCGGGTCGGTGTATCTTTCTCTATTAAATTCTTAGACAGTTCATGAAATTTATTACAACCATTCGTATTGTTTCAATTAGAAAATATCAAATTAAATATTACTATAGCGACGCCCAAATTGCTATATCTTCGTGTCATAATTTAAAATGGATTTCTATTGTACAGTTATTTATTATAAATTTTTCAATAAGCACAAAATATTCCCTAAAGCTATCTACGTAGACGAGGCACGCCTATATTGTGTTACTGAGACTATCGTTTTAGATTTGATTCACATTTTATATCGTAACTGTATATGAAATGTTTTATATTTTGTATCTCTTGTGTAGTAATTAAACTATTTATTCATACGGAGAATATAACATTTGTCATATGTATCTTTAAGGCAAGTATTAAGGACGAGTATTCATAGTATAGAAATATTTATTCCCCTTGTTCAACACAAATATGAACCACGCGCCTCTGTCAAAAGGCTAATCGAGATTTCAAGCTAAATATCGGTATTTCTATTTTATTAATTTTGTTTTGCTACGTGTCTATTGATTGAAAGAAAAAGGATTTATAATTTCTCAGCGGCTTACACTTAAAAAAAATAATTATAAAAATTAAAGAAGTTAAAATGAATACTGACTTTTTATTATAATAGAATGTCTAATAATAAGCATTTAAGATGATATCTTAGATAATTTGAAGTTTATAATTTATAATGCAACATTAAAAGCGTAAAGGCATAACGGTGTTAGATATTGCTGAGGAACGGTTCCTAATAATAAACTGTTAATGTATTGTAAAAGTAATTACTCTTGGATTGTTCTTCGTTACGATCGTATGTGAGCGGCCATTTGCAAAATTACTGCTTTAACACCGTCAGCTATTAGAAAATACCTGTTTTGATACATTAGTGTGACGCCCATGGCAGCAATTTCATCGAAAGTATATAAATAACTGAGATTATACCGCCTTGATTTACTTTAATAACATAGCCTGATTGACAGCGCTTGTATGTTGAGGCCATAAAATTAGAAAAAAATACTATTACTGCCTACGTAACTTTTGTACGTGTTTTTGTATTAATTAGCGTGTTTGGTCAAATCGATTACTTTCACGCGTACTACAAAAGTTGTATTTTTAATTGGCGGTGTTTGTAAAAAAGAAATTCAATTAAAGCATACCTATTATTAGTGATAATAGATTATAAAAATTGCATCTATCAAAATCATTAGACGATTTGTTCGATTCGATTTAGCACCTATTTTCTTTTTATTTTACTTTTGGATTTTAATAATAAAGTATTCTGGTTTTGGATACAGCTTAGAGCTAAACTATAGTAAAACAGCTTTATTAAAGTACTAGCTGTTGTGCGCGACTTTGTCCGCGTGGAAATAAATTATATGGCCTATATTACTCGTGGATGATGTAGCTTTCTAACGGTGAAAGATTTTTTGAAATCGGCCCAGTAGCTCTTGAGTTATTTTAATACATACAAAAATTCAAAAATACAAAGTTTCTCTCTTTATAATATTAGTATAGATAAATGATAAAACACAGTGGCAGATTTGCACATTTGCCGGCCGTAGGCTATTCAAATGCAGCCCTTTTTGTCCCCTCCATTTCGATGCTCTACGCGGAAAATAAAGTTGAAAGCAAGTATTTTAGAATGAGCTAATATAAATTAACTCTAAAAGAAATTGGGACAAATTTACCGCTCCCCAAAATCTGCCACCCTAGGCTTTAACCTTTTCAACATATTGGTAAATCATAAACTGATAAAATTCATAATTCATTTATTCATTCAAAAACACACATACTCGTATATTTACAAAAAAAGATATCTTTTACAAAGATAAATGTGTACCGCGATGAAGACGCAGATATAGAATAAAACCTAATAATATCCTAATAAGAAGAATAAATTCCTCCACACTATAACACTCCACTTTGTAGCAGGAATCCGCACAGTCTCACCCTAAGCTGCGTCGTACGAGTCTTCAAGACAAAGTACCAAGAAGTTTTTGAAAGAAAATATGTCATCTGGTAATTGAAACAAAAGAAATTGACACAAACCTAATATGTAAGTGGGATACGTTAACACTGTTAACAAATGCTGTAAAAATCAATCCACTTTAATTTCTCGTGCTACTAATAGACACGCTTATCAAATTCATTTCATTTCCCAAGATATCGATTCTATTATCTAAACCAAAGAGTACAATATTGTATAATTAGTAATTGTTAAGCGGTAAAAACATCGTAGTCACCTGTCGACGACAAACCGCGTTCGGACGTATTGGGCAATGTGACACCTTGTTCTATGTGTGTAGTCTTGTGTATAGATGTGTGTGTAATATAGATAGAAAGTCGTCAACACCGTGCGGTCCACAATGAGTGGAAACTAACGCATACCGCGGATTCAATTGAACCATTCTACCATTAAAAGTATAGACAGCAAAACAACACATTGAAAAAATTCTAAACTCTTAATGTTGAGGAGAATGTTATTATCATCATTTTTAATAATAAGACGTCTATTGGATACAGATCAGATCCAGTGGTCTCTACAAAAATAGTTTTTTGCTGCCCCATATGAAATGGAATCATGGAATAATAATCACATATTTTAAATAAGTCAAATACTTAACAATAGTAATCTATTGTTGTTATTAAAAGGATTGATAAAAACGTACAAAAATATCTAATTAGATAGTGAATATCGAGTTAGAGGCATCTCTTGATGCCGAAAGGCATCTTTGAGATGTAGACTCGTGCAACAAAAAACGCAGTTTAATAAAAACTTCATTTAAAGTACGCATAAAAAATAAAAAAATCTATATACTTCATATAAAGAACCGCTACACACTTAATGAAAAGCTCAGCTAATAACTAGTTTTATATTATTTTAATAATAAATAAATAAAAATACGCATTGTGTTTTATGCTAACGGTACCAGATGTTTCTTTAACTAATTACTCTGCGTGAGTGATTTTTAATTTAATTGTAATACCTGATTTTGTCCAACCGAGCGTAAGAAGGCAGTACGTTGGACAGATGTCAATCTGAACGGATAGGTTTTTTTATATATAGACTCGTTATCTTTTCACGGTTCATATGTATGGCCGGCTGGGGACTTGTGTTTTGTTTTTATTGTCTCGCCCGATGAATTCACTATCACATTTCAAATACTTTTTTGTAAGAAGATATTGAATCAATGATCATGATTCTACTGTTATGTAATACTAGTTTTGTTCGCGACTACGTACGCGTAGATTTAAACAACAGCCTATGTTACTCAGGGATTATGTAGCTTTCTAATGGTGAATGAAATTTTGAAATCGGCCCAGTAATTTTCGAGTTATTTTAATACATACACAAATACGAAAACACAAAGTTTTCCTCTTTAGAATCTATAAACTCTCCATATTAGCTGCTTAATTTATGATACCTCTATAAGCGAGAATGACCGTTTCAAATATCTCTATAAGGTTAGAAACCTGGGTTAGACAGAAACCTCCATAAGCGAGCATTTTATTGTCCCTTGGACCTCTCCCTTATTCACGTTCGACTGCATTATTTATTATTTGAAATTAAAAATATTTGAATGTTGAATATCAAAATATTTGAAATTGAATAATAAATACAACTCTTTGTTTAGCGCTCTGATAAAAGTAAATTTTAGAGGAAAATCACTGTTATAATGTAAACTTAAGTAAATATATCCAAAAACTTGTTTACATTCAATAATCTCATAATAAGTCAACAAAACATAAATGTGTTAACAACTCACTATTTCAATTGACCGTCACACCAAAGTGCATTTTTTAAAAAATATTCAAACAACTCAGAGATGACAACTTTCGCGAAGGAGCATTTAGTTTTATATTTTAATATGCTTAATATGTGATTGATAATAAATCGTAGTTTTTTTATACAATATCGTTAATATTACCTGTGATTATTTTGACACAAAATTATAATAAAAAATATTTGTTTAATAATAAATTGATTTTCATGAAAATTGACTAGTGAAAAATCAAAACATTTTGCAGGTGTAGAGTATGAGTCGATAAAATATCATTAATCCCAACATAACTTAACTAATTTTATTAATCTATCTACATCTACACTATTATAAAAAACAATAACGCATTTTTATGTTTGTCCCTATATATGCTTAAATCTTTAAAACTACAGAACGGATTTTGATGTGGGTTTTTAAATAGATAGAGTGATTCATAAGGAAGGTTTTCATGTATAATACACTAGCGACCAGCCCCGGTTTCGTCCAGGTACAATTCTGATACTAAATACACTACAGAAAAACTATAAACGTTGAATATAACAGCCACACTAATAACAATTGGACCCGTGCAAAGCCGGGGCGGGTCGCTAGTTTTATACAAACCATCCTGTCGAGTTACTCGCCGGTACTAAACATAGCACAGGTTGGACACGTAATAGCCGACATCCGAGTTACGTGTTTGCGCAAACATTGCCGCCACTTCCCGCGCTTACGAAATCTTGCGCTAGGCGAGATTTTTCTCCGCAAAACTCGTCAGCACGCATTCACATGTGACGTGACTCATAATTGTCAAGACTTATTTCATTACGAAACTAGCGACCCGCCCCGGCTTCGCACGGGTGCAAATCGGTATAATGCTGATACTAAAAATGTGTTAATTTACGACATCATATTAAAAACCTCTAAATCATCAGTGTTACTCTACTATATTGTGAATGTACTATACATGAAAACCTTCCTTATGAATCACTCTATCTATTAAAAAATTACACATCAAAATCTAAATGGTAATATTAGGAACTGCTGTATAATAAAATATATTACGCGTTATTTAGTAAGTAAGGACTAATTTTTAATCCGCTTTCCCTTCCTACCCTTTTCCTATAGGAAGTGGATTTTCCGGGGGAAGGGACGCATTGGGAGAGGAATTATCCTCTTGCTGTGCGTCTCCTCCTCCGAAGATTAAGGGTAGGCAACGCATCTGCAAATGTAGATGTCTATGGGCAGCGGTCGCTTCGCTGTTTCAGCGAATTGAGGTGGCCGCTTGCTCGTTTGCCACTTTTTAATATAAAAAAAAAGTACAAACTAGTAATATAGACTACTAAAAGATAGTAACACAGTAAATACAGTTAATACTGTATAGGCGGGAGTTCATGGAACCACGATATTTGTATCGCATTTGGAGTTTCTCGCATATGAAGGTAGCTCGACGGGACCATAGACTGACGTTCGCTTATACAGGATTCTCAGTTATCTAGGTTTGAATGTAGTTACTATTTTATAGATATTTTTTAAATGTTTGTTTATTTATTTATTTAAACTTTAGCATAGTATTAGTAATAGGTGAAAAATTTAAAATGAAAATGAAAAAAAAATATTGCGCACTCAAAAATTACATATAAATCAATGTTGTCTCGCCTCCTTAACTTGTAAAGACTGTATCTAAGGAGCCGAGGACTTCCATTTACATACCATTGGTTTGAATACATTAACTTAAATTATAAAAAAAAAAAACAAAAAAAAAATAACCATAAAATAAGTTTTTCCTTTGAAAATATGTAGAATTTTTATACTTAAACGGAATTAAGCAACATTTTGTGATTCAACATTCTTTTGTAAACCTACAATAGTGGATAACACGTTACTCATAATTCCACGTATCACTTTTCCTCCCAACAAAACCCAGCCTCTGATCGTTGACCCTCACACAAATTAATCCATTGTTCGGAGATTAATAAAAGCTATAAACAAAATTTATGTGCCTGCTTGTACGTGGCTACGAAATCGACAGTAACCAATACGAATCGATTACAAAAACATTTTTCTCCAGCGGTCGTAAGCTGCGATTATCGGGTGTACACATGTCTAATATAAAATGTGTCTATTAAATATACTATGTTTTATGAAGCGGCATGACAATATTTTATCTAACGAAAAATTTGATAAGGGAAAAAAATCCAGTATTTTTAAGGAAAAAAAGGATCACATTGTGCAGTACAAACAAAATAGCAACATAACATTATAAACTAAATAGTGTCTTTGTAAATTAACTCAAATAATAACAATATAAGAAAATAAACTTGATTTGATTTTGTAACTCTTCGGCAATAGACCGATGTCACGCGAAAACCGGCCTTTGCCGAACCAAAATCTCCGACTTTTCCACGAACTCGGTCTAATGAAGCCGAAGGACTAGTCAACAAAAAAAAACATTAGATTAAAATAAGTTCTTTTTCATCACTGATCTCACACAATCACATAAAAGTGATTTTAAACTATAGGTGCTGACAACGTTAGCTTATCATGATAAGCGTCTAAAAAAGAATAACTACCAAAGATCAGTTCATCTAAGTTGTTTTTTTTCTCACGTCGATGGGCTACAACAGTAAGAGATAGTGATGTATTCATATTTATGCGGGAAGCCTTTACGGCGATATCGAGATTTAAGTATAGGCTGTAACAAATTCCGAATTAATAACATTCCAATAGACAACGCTGTCCTTATACAGGGTGATTTGTTTATTGTTTCAGTTAGGCACTCACTTGATAATATCTTGATGAATAATTGAAAATAATCTATTGAAATAAGAAGCCTATACAATGACAGCAGCTTTTGTCTCGAATGTTAATATTTCTCTGTAAATTTTCTACTACTAGAACTTTTTTAAATAATATTTGAAAACATTTTTTTCGAAAAAAATTAAACTAGCAACTTCAACACCATCTTAATACCCGTAGACGGAAAAATAATTTCAAATCACAGTTCAAAACGAACTCATAAAATGTAATTTAATAAACGGTCCATCATTCGATAATAATCTGTAGTTAATAGTTACTAAATTATAGACGTATTATCCAACTAAGTAAGTACTATAAAACTCTTAATATCGAAATGTATTTAATATCGACTTTCTAATATAAACGAGTAGAACATCCTGTGTATTCACGCATCCACACACCTGTTTTACCGGCCCATATAAATAACCTAATCGAGGTGAAATCCGTTTTGTCCACGAGTAGAAAGCACACAGCATTGTCGATTCCAGTGATTAATCGACAATAAGTAGGCTCCTACGTAAACTATTGTATCTTTAAAACGATAATTTTGGAACACAACATTTTAAACATATTAATTTTAATTACGATTTATGATGTATCAAACATAGCCATCACGTGCGTCTCCTCCTCCGAAGATAAAGGGTAGGCAACGGCTGATTCGCTATTTCAGCGAATCCAGGTGACCGCTTACTCGTTTTGCCATTTTATAATATAAAAAAAATAAAACATGAACATAACAACAACAGAAAACTAAAATCTACAGTTCTTCTTTCTAACGATACTTTTAAATTAACACAGAAATTACGATTGATCATGTTGGTTTCAATGTTTCATGGTGTTGGTGCATATTATAAAATATTGAGTTATAATTATTTACGTAGGAGCCGTCGTACATTTTTGGTAGCTAATCTCATTCGATTTACGGCTCACATTCACCGATTCGAATCGACAATCGACTAACGAAAATAAAGCTTTGTATTGAATTAATTTAACGAAACGAATCTTTAATAATTATCGACATTCATTGTTGATATGTGGACAGTTAAAGAAAAATGAGAAATTTGAGAAATTTTACCGGTTTTTTTTACTTCATTTAACTAAGCCAAGGTCGTTTAATAAAGAAACGATTAGCATTTATAACGGTGATAAATATTAAATTGATGTTTAGCTAATTTAAAGTTATTTATGTTATTTTGTTATGTAGGGACAAATATTGTTTAACATATATTTCAAATGATTGTCATTTAACAATATATCCATGTCGTAAATTAAACTAATGATATTTGGGACTGTCATTTCAACATCTAAAGATAATACTCGTATTGTATTCATCTGAACTTTCTAACTAAGAGTTTCCATTGATGAAACATCTGCATGGATATATGTTTATCACTGTTTTCTACAATGAGAGTAAAAGGGATGAATATAGAATTTCATATGGACAACAAAAAGCTTTACAGACATCACAATAATCTAAGAAATCAAATGAAAATGTTAACTTATTTTTAACCGACTTCCAACAGAAGGAGTTCATCAATGGTGTCAAATTATTTATTACAAAACAGATGCAGTATAATAAAAAATACAGAACATAAATAAAAATCATAATGCCAAAACCATTATCGATATAATTCAAAATGTACGAACGTAAAGTGTAATAAAAGCGTACACTTATAACAAATTTAGAACGCGCATAAATAACACTAATCCATTATCGCACCTAACCAATGAATGAGAACGGTACATAATGGACATTAAATTTTGTCTACGACAGTCATAAATATGTACGACGATGTTTAAACAAAGGCCGGCATTGTTTCGAGACAAGAGATAAATCGTGGACGCTAAAGAGGTCAGACAGAGTAACAAACGTCACTGATTACATCATATCTTACGATCTGATCGGAAACAGCACCTGTTGTACCAGTAGCAACTCTCTCCACAAACCATTACCTACCAACACAATTGGTAAAATCATTGTTCACTTTTTGAAATGAAATGAATTTAAAAAATATTTAAAGTCTGAAAAAATGATATGATCCCTGCCGCTGAGTTCCGTCATCTTACGAGTAGGCAGAGTGCCAACTTTCATCGGCACCACCTCGATGGTTGGCATTCCACAACGACGAGGTTTTCGCGCAATTTTTTACCTCGCACGGCCGCGTTGTGGAACACTCTGTCCTCAGCGGTATTTTCAAACGGTTACGACTTAGGGGCCTTCAAGAAAAGAGCGTACTCCTCCCTCAAAGGCCGGCAACACATCTGCGGCTCCTCTGGCGTTGCAGGTGTCCGTGGGCGTCGGATCAACTAACTTAGGCGATCCGCTGCTCGTTTGCCCCCTTCTCATATAAAAAAAAATAATTTACAAACAAATGAATAGACTTATTAAGATGGCAATGGGTGCCAGCTCAGCAAAAGCAGTTACGGACTAAGCCGTCACCGCGCTGATCTTCAGCTTTTGATTAAGACATACAAGCCGAATTTTCAAACGCCAATCAAATTAAGAGCGTCTTACATGTTAACTCCACGTTTAAACTTCAAATTCTACTGCGATCTCGTTTAATTTTACACCACGTTTTTAAGCGACGTTTTAAGAGGCTTTTGGACATTCGGGCGTGAGACATTTTCACTATTTTTAACAGACTTTCAACAGTTGAAGGTTTTCAAAACAACGAGTTTTTTTAATTGTCTATTTTCTCTGTATTGTTCATGTTGTTGTTATTTTTATTATTATAAATCATTTATTCAAAGTCCTAAGTTAAAAATAAATCAATAAAAAATCCACACAACAAATTAGACATAGAAATATCAAAGTATTTTGACAGGCGAGTCAGCTAAATTGGTCGATATCAAAATAGGCTCAGTAGGTGATTCCGCAACAGACAAGATCAATGGACAAATTGCTTTCGCCACTTGCCAAAAAGCGAAACATTCGTCACACGACGCCGTCTACCGACTGTGTCTCAGTCTTGTCATTCGACCACTTATCATAAATCTCAATCATGATAAACGACATTTAGGATTTTAATGGGCCTTTCAATTTATTAATACGTATGTCGGAGCATCGGAATGTTAACGCACTAGATATGCGCCCTTTTGTTGGTCAGGTGTTTTTTAATTGTTTTCATTCTTAATGTTTTTAGATAAGAGATAGTTTCCTAGTTATCAGAACATCTGACGCCCACGTTATGCGTTTATCAGTGAAATCAGTAATGTAACTTGTGTTTTAAATGTAATATATTTGGTCGATGTTTAAAAATTGTTTTCGTTAAGGTATGCTCTGATAAGGAAAAAATGTTGACCAGTTAAGTTAACAGTACAGAATTAATTTAAATAATATATTACTACTTAGATATATTTAATATCTACTTGACAAAAAGTAAGTTAGAGATTAGTACAAAGTTTTAATTTAAGTAGATATAGATCTTAACAAAACCTTTGACATTTCCTTATAATACTAAGAACAAAGGAACATAAAATAGCAATTAATTTTAAAGTGCGAGTAATAAATTTAATGAATAAGGTTCGAATAAATTATTCAAAAAATCAACACAATTTCAAGGACCTTACGGAAAGCGGCAACATTAAAAACTCTTTTATCATATAACTTAAATTAAAAGCTTAAACCATGTAACTACTACTATAATGTGTAACTTTTAATACAATAAATATAAATCTATAATTTAATATACAAATGACTAAAACTATAAAGGTTAGGTACATAAATAACAACCTTATCTAATATACGCAAGCCGTTTTTGTTCTCAATTACGAATGCAAATTATGCTATATCCACAAAATAGGCGCGCTATAGCATACTTGAACATGTCAATACATTCTCGCCTAGTACACTTAAGCTTTTGTCTGCCCACTCTCTCTGGACAAAGGCGTGATGTCATAGGAGCATGTATTGAGTAGAGCGAACACAATTTACAAAGATGTACAACTACTAAAAGCGACAAGTTTGTGAAGCGCGCTTGGAAATGTTGAAATGTAACTTTAACTTGCTCTTTCGTCATATATGAAGGAAGTAGGTAAATCAAAATCGATGTTATGGACTTAGATACAGTACCGATCCTAGACCAAATTGCAAGCCAAAGTTTTTGTATGTAAGAGTATACAAGGGTGAATACTTCTACAATCTGCTATTTTTTATGGGTTGGGGTAAACGTGTCTCGAGTCACGACCACGAAATTGACATCCAAAGATCTCCCTTATATAATTACAGTAGATTATAAGGTTTTCACACTAAATAAGCTCGTCCTTAGTGGACACTAAAACACACTAAATTTAGATGTACAAATATTACATTCTACAGCACTAACATTCATTTAATGTCCATTAAATATGTAGAATGTAATATTTGTACATCTAAATTTTATCATAAAGTCTCTTCCAGTGATTCTATACTATGTTAGAGTAAACCGCTAGTGTGTCGTAAAATCAATGTTTAGCGCGGACCTTACCATTTGACCGTACAATGTGGCCCAACGATGTTTATACCAGACCTATAGACCGCTAAGTAAAATACTCATATACTTCGATACAATAAAGCAGGCTAAGTTATACACGCACTGGTGAATTTGCGACTGATAGAGATATGGAATAACTTAATATGTTACAAATTGAATTAAGTTAGTGTGTAATGTGTCTAGTTCGTAAATAACATTATTAAATGAGGACAAGTGTGCTTTTTGTTATTTTACTGTTTTGCAACTATATGCTGCCTACTTAAACTATTATCATATTTATGTTAAGTATCTGTATTATTTGATAAAAACAGTTAGTAATCTGACGTTAGTTCAGTATGTTCAGATTCAAAACTAAAAAAAACGCAATTGATTACACATTATTTTATAATCTGTTAGAATTAAAAAGCGTTTAGTTTGTTCGTTTTCTTTGGATGTGCTTTATACAGATTATTTATTTGTCTAAAATATACAATAAAATCTAATTATTGTGGGTGATAATCTATCAATTAAAAGGTGTTTTGATTTTATAAAAGCGTCAAACATTTATAAACAAAATTGTTTATATTACTCTCTATTGCATAAGTTCATTAGTAGACCATCTTTTACCGTCCATGAAAAATTGCAAAATATACGTGTGCAAATTGATAAACTAAATATTTTGAATCAACAATCAATCAAAGTGAGCAACGTTACTTGAATATTTTCGATGGATATTCGTTTTAATTATGTTTCTAGTGATGTACTATGATTAGTGATGTAACAGTAAAGCACGAGGGGAAAAATTTAATTTCTTGACAATCTCTAATGCATTGTATAAGGTCTAATCTTATATTCTGCATTAGATTTTTAATTTTTTTCTCAAAACAAAAGCAAACGACTCCAAGTTCCACCTTAAGACGATATGGAAGTAGTAGATACCTAAAATATATAATAACATCAAAAACATTTTAATAAAGTAGCTATATGGCTTTTAATCAAGCATGTGTTTAATTGCTGAAGTTTTAAACAAAAGCTAAATAGTTGGAGCTTTTTTTATTAATTGATAAAAAATACTGATGTATCTTAGAAAAAATCATGGTATCGATGGCCATCACTATTTGATAGCGCAAGTACGCGTGCGCAGGCGCAGCTCGCCGCGCGGTGTAAGCGTCTCGCGCAACAACCGCCAATTATAACCGGGGAGCGATTCGTAATTATTTTAATGCCCGATTTGTTACCCGTGTCCATTGCATTTACGATTGATTAACACGTCAAATAATTTGGTTTGTGTTGGCATCTTGTAAAATGTTAACCATTTTTTTTGCTAAATTATAAACGATACGCTTGATTAATTAATTGTTGATAAATAAATATATTTTCTAAAATATATTAAAGTAAGTATATTTGATCTAACCTTAGCTTAATATGCAGTATTCCAATTAACCTCAAAAACTTGCTTTCATTATTATTTCTAAATTGTTATTCAGTAAAAGTAAATTACATAAAATTGTTTTCGTAAACGCAATGATGAAGAAATCAATTTTTATTACATTTAAAAAGATAAAATGCAAATAAGCTATCTCTAAATATATAATGATTAGATTTATCAATCGGATTGCTTTCATAAACCAGTCCAATCGACGTATATTTAGTGTTATATTTTTTTTCTTATCTTTTATAAGCGATATTACGGGTAGCACGACACAAACGCGGTGTAAGTCGCCCACGCAAGGAGACCAGCGTGAGATAACTAGTTTTAAACGAAAGTGACAACTACCATCTGGCTTACAGGCTCTGCATTTACCGACCTTGTATATGCCTATTATATTATACATTTCATTTCATAATTAATTCTATAATAAGCCAGATACAATTTAGATTTTATTGTAAATATAACATTCGACAAATAAAAAATCTTCGTATTTTCTTTTACAATGAAATTATAAAGCAACATTACTTTTTCGTATTAACAACAACAACAAGGCCGGCAAATCATCTGTGGTTCCTCTGACGTTGCAGATGTCCATGGGCGGTCGGATTTAGTTGATTCGCTGCTTGTTTGCCCCCTTCTCCTATAAAAAAACTAGGAGTAATGTAATTTCGTATCGTCTATCAATGGACACAAACTAACAGTTTCCAATGTCCAACGTGATTGCGGTGGAAACGGAGAGATATTTTTCATTATACTTTACAAACCCGACCGGTCATTCCCGTTCTGTGTAGGAAGGATCTTTTATCTGAGACAGACTATCTAAGCTTCAAATAAATTAGAGTATCTACCAGTATTGACTCTTAATTGTCTGACAATTTGCAAAGGTAATTCGCTATTTATTGCATCGTAAAATGTAATTTGATTAGCACCGTATAATTAAGCTACTAAAAAGGTAATTGAAACAAAAACACTTAATTTCTTTGTCCTGCTTTCATTTGAAATTAATTATAAGACACAGAAAAACGTTTTTATTAATTTGAAAATGACATTGTATAATTTGAGTATTCATTTGGATAATGATCTTTCGATTCGATAAGAGACAAATAATTTTGAACTGTCGTAGATATTTTTATTAAGATTTGTTCGATTCATTGTTTTTCTAGTATGTCATAACCTTACCTAGGCTTATTATAGTATTCGAATGGCAAAATCACTCTTAAATTACATAATTTCTTATATATCAGTTAACTAATATGAGTCAGCGACAAATCTGCGTCATTTTATCTTAAAAGTACAAAATATAAATGTACTAAAGTAGACGCCATTGACATTCTAGGTGCGGTATGAATACAATTTTCCAACGTACACATTGAGGTCAATAACCTTTACATAATAAACTGCGTAATACTTGAGTAAATAAACGAATGCGTTCGTAACTTATTTTTTTTAATTTTTGAACACAAATAAGTTATGCGCAGATCCAACTTACTTATCCTACAATTAGCGACCCGCCCCGGCTTCGCACGGGTGCAAATCGGTATAATGCTGATACTAAATACTGCAGCGTTTGCAATGTAAGCGCTGAAAATGTGTTAATTTACGACATCATATTAAAAACCTCTAAATTATCAGTGTTACTCTACTATATTGTGAATGTGTTATACATGAAAACCTAAAATTAATCACTCTATCTATTAAAATCAAAATCCGCTGCGTAGTTTTAAAGATTCAAGCATATATAGGGACAAACATAAAAAAAGCGTTATAATATGTAAGGATAAGGATAACGATAAGGATGAACAAAAATCTACTAATATTTAAAAAAAAGCTATTTGTCTCCAACTCGTTAGTGTTTGAAGCCTTCACACTTAATCAAATAGTGATTTTGTTAGTTTATCGAATCGGCAGTTCCGAGTAACCCAGTAAGTTGAAAAAACGAATGAAGCTTATATTTCTTTGTAGCTATTATGTTACTATCTGATTCATACGTTCTAATTCGCTTTAAATGGTCTCCAATAATGTATTATTTAGATAAACTTAGATGTGTCTTGAGTAACATTTCTCGCGTAAAACAAACTATAGGAAAAGCATTGAGTGTTTCATCCGACGAATCGTTTCGAAATTTAATTTACTATATATTTGTTTAAATAAAATTATGTTGCGAATAAATAATGTCCACGATCACTCTGTTGTGCCCTCTGCATGATTGTTCTCTATTATAGTGCCTGATATTCGCGACTTCGTCTGCGTGTTGTAAAAAATCTATTTTATTCGGTGATAATGTAGCTTTCTTATGGTGAAAGAATTTTTGAAATCGGTTCAGTACTTCTTGAGTTATTTCAATACATACCAAAATACAAAATTTCTTTATAATATAGTCAAACCTGTATAAGCCTGAAACCCCTATAAGCGTCATTCTCTGGTCCCGACGAGTTACCTCCATAAGAGAAACTCGGATTAGAGAGAAACCTCTGCAAGCGAGATAGATAACGTGGTCTCTTGGACTTTCGCTAATTAGTATAAATATGATCGTTTAAAACTATTGGTTCTATATAAACAATCGTTTAAAGATTTTTTTTATTTTAGTGCGTAGTATTCCAGACCAGAAGGTTATTACGCTACGATCATACTTGAATGAAATAGCTGATAATTAATTTTATCTGCTCTCGTAAAAAAAGTAGGTTATTTCTAGTAAAAGCAATTAAATTAAAATTAAAACCTAATTTGAACCAATGAAATGCTAAAGCGGACGTATAAAAAATATATTTTTTAAAGCTCACATATCGAAAATAATTCTAAAAAGTTATGCATAAATAAGTTTTATAACGCACAAGCGAATTTACATTTTTATAAACGTTGATTTTTGTCACTAATTTTTGATGTGGCTCAGACGAAACTGACTTCCTTTCCAATTTAAGAATTAAAATTACGATTTAATAATACGTAATAAAAATTAATTACGATGACAATTTCAATTCGTTTCAATTTGTCCATTTCCAAAGCATTCATACGTTAATTTCCACTCAATAAAACTGGAACACTTAACATCATTCGAATTTAATTATAATTAAACCTTACCTTAGCTAATATATGTAAATATATACAGTTAGGTTAGGTAGGTAGTTCGACCCATGATGAGCTCCATTATCCACAACTCCACGATTAGCAAGTTTTGTCCGTGACTTCACACATATCTTTGAATTTCTTTGCCGATATTATGCGGACATATTATGTGCAGGTTGCATCACGATGTTTTCCATCACTGCAAGACGGTCGGGTAAATATGTACATATGAAAATCGAAAAACAAATTGGTACATGGCGGGATTCGAACTCAAGACCTGCAGTTTACAATTCAAGAGCTAAACCCAACGCCCGAGAGGCAACGACGCTCTTAGGTTATAGTAATATTAAAAAATAATCTTGAACAGCAGCTCGGGCGCAATGTAAGCTCATCTCGTACTTGTTCGATTCGGATTAGCGAATGAGTTTACCGGCTATTAGTGCGTGATTTATGATGTGAGTCGTGAAGCGAACGGGCCCCGATGGAACGACCGGCACAGCGTGAGGCCTAGGCAGTGCCCAGTTATTTATCGACATCGATAATTTTATTTAAATATTAATTATTTTGTAGTATATTAAATGCAATAAATATATTAAATTAATAGACCGAACCCGTCATTTATAAAATATATTAAGGATTTTAACTATTAAAACCAATGGATTCATAAGTATGTAAATTTAAATTGTAGATAAATTAATTCTATTATTACTTTCACATTTTAAAACTTGTCTGTATCCCAATACATTTCTTAATACTGTCTAAAAACATATTTATTGTAGAAAATATTCCAAATATCACTTACTATTTAAAATACTTCACATTCACTATTTGATTTTTTCGTCATCTAATCATTTCATTGTTTTGATATTTTACTTGCTAGTGCTACTCGTACAAAATAAAAATAATATAACTAGTTGACTATGATCAATTTTCCTGACTGGCAGGAGACCAGCACGTAAGGTATAATGTTGTCTTACTCGTTTTATCTATCGATATTGATTTATCGATATAATGTTACCGCACTATACCGGGCAGGTCGACCGGTACAGGTGCGTTAGTTTCTCACCAAGCCGCGAGCGCTAGTGTGCGTGGCGTACACACGACGATTTGTCCACAGATTAACATCTCGGGATCGCCCCATAATAAAAACAAATTGTTTAGTATGGTAGCCATTGAAAGTGATGACATTAGATTTAACTCGTAATTATAGTTTTCATTTAATTAAAAAAAAACAATTAAATGCATAATATTGATTTTTACCCTATTTAAAGTTAGCTTATAACTGGAGTGGAAATTTTTAAACCAAAGAATCAATTAAAACAACAAAAAAGTTTAACAAAAAACTTTTTGGTCGCAATTATTCAACGTATTAAATATCTTATACACATATCGAATCCACTTTAATATTCAACAATAGCAATTTGCAACGCAATTTAATTGAGCACTATAATCAAATACTTCTCCAACACACTTAAACTTATCTTTTTTGTCTTTCGACTACCGAACGGTAACTATTAATGGAATGTTTTAATAATGTATCTCTTTAACTAACGACAGATCTGCTTTGACTATAGAGAAACGGACTAGGCAAAGAGCTGCTGTAGAACTACTTTGTGCTATTCCATGCCAATCAAGACACAAACATTATGACCCCAAAATTAACACCCGCTATATGATTACATAGACAAGCAAGTGTAGAACTTTTCATTAAGCAGAGAGAGGAATATACGCGCTGGACATATCCTGACATTTAATAGTCAAAGTCTTTACTAACGACCGAGCTGTCAAACTTCTAGGAAGCAATACAAAGCTGAGTGATTCAATTTCAATGAATTATTGCCAATTGATACGTCGTCTTTCAAATGAAATATCTCTATTAATGTCTTTCTCCTTCCAACTAGTATATTGTTACTGATTTACTTTTGATATATTGAATAAATTATGTAATACTTGTAACTGCTAGATTCAGGGTAGTTTAGATGTTGTTAAAGGTCCTTTGGTTTAGGATGTGCAAAAGTTTCAATGAGCGTTATAGTAATTCTATTAAAGAAAATTAAAATTTTGTAGAACATTATTATAAACGGCAATACTTATGCACATTTAATCGTCAATTTTAATACGGGACTACACGTGACTGTCTAGTTTTTTTTTTATGTTTTAGTCGATATGATAAAGGGTGTGACGACTGAGATGGCGGAGGACAGATTAATGTGGAGGATCTACGGAAGTAGGATGAGGTAGATAATGATGATGGGCTTTAGAGGTTTAAGGTTAACATTCTGACATTGGGCAAAGATATTAATTAATATTTTTTTTATATCATGAAGTTGCAAAGCGACCGCTGCCCATAGCCATCTGCAATTGCAGATGCGTTGCCTACCAGTCTATGGAGGAGAAAACGCACAGCAAGAGGTGAATTCCTCTTTCTATACGTCTCCTCCCCCGCCATATCCACCTTCCTATTATTTCCTAGTTGTATAGTCTTGGGATGTTATTGTTCAATGTTCTAAGAATGTATTATAAGCAGTAATGTATTGTTAACAACGTTTGTTGCAAATTTGTTCGATCGATCTTAAGATGGGTCTTGAGATAAAGTTTATTTATACCGTTCAAAGCAAACAGCACAGTTAACCGGTCCCGCGACATGCAAACTATTCATAGACAACATCACTTTACTCCCGCGCAAATAAATATCTATTTTTATACCCTTTTTTTAGATTTTTTTAACCACTGTTTTTAAGACATACAAAATGCACTATGCTTGTTTTCTTTTAACGTTGGTCTGGTTATATTATTACATTTATATTTTGTAAGTTTTACCATTCAAGTTAAATAAGTAACTACTATATTTATCCGACGCTCTTAGGTGAAGGAAAACATCGTGATGCCACCTGTACATATCGGCGAAGAAATTCAAATATATCTGTATTCACGCAAAATACGAGCTAGTCGTATAGTTGCGTAAAATGGAGCACATTATGGGCCCAACCTTACCTTTTTTAAAGATCGAAGTAAATAAGTATACATTTTGTGAGACGGGAATGGACAACTAAATGTGCTGACCCTCGACAGGAAATGGGACCTGATGATGGTTCTAGTTCAATGTTTGTGACAATTAAAAATAAATAAATTATTTGAATTAAGAATCAGCATTTGTAATATCAATAGATAGAGTCTTCCCTCATTTGTTTAAAACGAGACAACTGCGGAGTGGTCGGTGTAAAAAATATATAGAAAGTAGTATGACGAGATGTTCTCAGTTGATTAGCTCTAGTACGAACGTATAGAGTGACTGGATGAGACTTAATCTTATATTCTAAGATAACTAGGTTACATTAAGGTTTTGTTTGGTTCTTCTCCTTTTTAACCTTGTCGGTGAAGTCCTTTCCAACCCTCTCTGTTCCGTGCCTACATCTTGACCTTCTGATACGACGCGATGTCCACTTTATTTTTTATTCGATCTATATAACATGCTCTTTGGCTTCCTCTCTTTATCTTTCCTTCTACTTTGCCTTCTATAATTGTGGTTATCAGGTCGTCGTGTCGTATCAGATGCCCTAACATCTTACGTCTCCTATTTTCTATTCTTTTGTTGGTTGTAAGTGTTAAAAATGTAAAGCTAAATATTTATTTGCTCTAAAGTCTACAAAACAATGATTATTATACAATTTTTATGGTAATACTTAAATAAAGCATTGATGTCGTTTCTTTATATCTTTACAACCGCTTATAGTTTTTTGAAAATGATATTTATCATTTTGTTTCTGTTATTTTTTATTGTGAACACATTTATTAATCATCAATAATAGTGGAATAATAATAGACATAACATTAAGTTCTTTGCTTAACACATCTATGAATATAAGCACAATAAACAAGTCGAACACTAATTTCGCCATTAATCATTTAATTTCCACCCATCTGCCTTGTGTTGAAACTGGTACAAGCCTAATGCTGCCCCGTCTAGACAAATGAAAGTATGATTAATGTAGTGTGTACACACATCTTTCCTAAGAATACCTAAATAATGCTAGACACACATGCTAAGTTTTGCAAGACCTTGTTATTACCTTACTTTTTTTTTATAATACAGAGTGGCAAACAAACATGTGGCCACCAGGATTCGCTAAAAAGTTCTAAGCGACCCCTGCCCATAGATATCTGCAATTGCAGATGCGTTGCCTACCCTTGATCTACGGAGGAGGAGACGCACAGCAAGAGAATAATACCTCTCCCTTTGCGTCCCCTCCCCCACCAATCCACTTCCCCTTTCAATCATTTTCTTATAAGGAAATGATCGGAAGACAAAGTGGACTAAAATTAGGCCTCCGGCACCACACTCGTGAGACGAAACACGGAATAGCTTCCATTTGATGCCTGTCTTCTGTGTGTTGGTGGTATTTCACCGAGCGAGCCGGACAATTCGTGCGAAGATGTTAAAGCGGGCTCTACCACTGTTAAAAGACTTACTTTTATAGTACCCATTACAGTTTTGACATCATACGCTAGAGGTTAACTTATTGTTTATGCTTATAAGGTTAAAACTGTCTTGTAAAACCTAACATGTGTGGCCAGCATAAGACTACAAGATGCTATGAGTCGTCTCTTCTCGAATAACAGGTTAGGAAAGTTCAACGGAAAAAAGTGCTATTCATGATTACGGTAAGAACGCATTCGATGTAACTTACGACAATTATTTTTACAATTACAACGGCAAATACATAAAATACATTGTTTCTAGGCAAAAGTAAACTAATATTCAAATTTTAAATGTTTATATTCTAGCGCAGAAAGGCAATAGAATAAAAAAAATGGTGACCAAAAAGAGATTGGAGTCGTAGTACTGTTGTCAAACGAAAAAATGCCAGGTTAGCATTATGCCATATGAATTTGAAAAGGCTGTTTAATGAAATCATTTACTTAGTATCCAATATTATTGAGCATTTTAATATTGTTGTAGACCGGTCTCAAATCCCTATAAAAGTAACATAACTGATTGATTACTATTTAAGGGAGCGTAGACTTACTTCATTACTTTAATTATATGTCCCGTTTAGAAGGCGGCGATGTTTAAAAAGGGTTCGTAATAACAAGGTGATTATTTCTAGACGGTAGTTAATTTAATTACTAAGTAACGTAGTTTTTTAGCTTTGTCGGTGGCATAAGCGTATACCTAACACATTAGGGTATAATTTATTGTCTTATCCTGTTTACGACGTAATAAATGAAAACCGATAAGACTGCATTGTAAATTCAATTTATGCATCGTAAAAACATTTTCTTATAATAAAGCATTCCCATAAAAGAATGAGTTTCATTAGAGGACGATAAAAATAGTTTCTTGCAAATTACGAAGCTCGTATGCTGGTGACATGGTTAATTACAATTTAGACGACACATACATTGCCTATAGAAAACATTTTAAAAATCGTTAAACTAGATAGGATATTTACAACAATGTTATAACTTTTTTGTCGATGTATCAAGTGTCAATATCTGTCAACCTTATGCGGTAAACAATAATGTTTATTGCACCATCACAACATTTTTAGCGCTCCTTGTAACAATATAACATGTTAATATACAAAAAATACTAACCATTAAAATAACTAAATATTCATTACCTTCATTTAGGAATATCGCTTTTTAATGCCTATACTCGACATTGTATGCTTCAATGCTTTGTCGCCGATGTTCTTAAGGTCCTTTTCGACGTCATCCAGCTGATCTACGTCCCTCTGGCTGGCTCTCTAGCAGACGCTTGGGTACCCGGCAGTTATCCATTCTCGTTACGTGTCCCGCCCAGCGTAGTCGACTAATTTTGATCTCCTTGATGACAAAAGCCTTGAGGAGGCAGACGTGGAGAAATCTATTGGACCAGGCCCAGGCCCACTCGCGGCTGTAGCGCCTCAGATGATGCTGATGATGATTCGACATTGTAACTAAAGACATAACCAAGTGAAGCTTGCTCTAACAGTAACAAAAAGCGTGTTCAAACATCGGGCATGACACGCAAATTACGTGCGCATTACGTCCAATAGCGTTGTGCTCACTGACAATCTGTCATCGATATAAAACTCCTGACCTCGGCTGGCACGATTGTTTCACCGCTGTGATTGATGCCTGCACCGACTAGTGGGCAGCTGTTAGCTCGGCTTAAGGAATAAGCGACTAGCGGATAATTATTTTTATCTTTATGTATGAATACACCGGTAGTGGTAGGCCTAGAAAGGGAGGGATGGATTGCGTGAAAAGTGATATGATAAAGAAGGGTGTGACGACTGAGATGGTGGAGGATACGACCCTACGTGTGCAGTATAAGGCCGTGGATATGAGTATAAGAATGATGATGATGGTGATGATGAAACAAGCCGTTTCAATTTATTTTTCTGAATTAAAGTACCAAGTGATTGTAATCTGGTTAGGTCAGATGTAAATACTGCTACACACCGTAAAAATATCAGGTTTGTTTCTTTCATTGTACTTTGATCAGTGATTTCAGTGGCTTCATTAGACCGTGTTCGCGCAAAAAAGGAGATATTGCTTCGGCGTAAGGTCGTTTTTTGCTTGACATCGGTCTAATGAAGCCGTTGGGTTCGAAGTATTTGTAATATTATCGCATAATATTCTCTAGATTATTCGTCTCAATTATTTTGTGCTTAAATGCTACTAGAATTTTAATATTTTCTAACTTTTAACGAGTAAATACTCGTAAATATGCTAATGTTATCAAGTTAAAAACAGCGGAATGTCAAATAAGGTTTTTTTTTAGTATTTGGTTAAAGTAAAACGCTTTATACTTGCACCACCGCTAAACTAAGCGTAGCGCTGGTGAGAAATCAAACATCGTTCTGCTAACAAATTGAATATCATACCTACGAGATGTGCTTCTCAGCTGGTGACGCATTTCTATTGTGATTTATTTGACGTCAATTTGATTACGTCTGCTGATCTTAGCTCAATTATTTTGTATAAAAAATAACTTAATAACTTAGCCGAAACCTTATCATTTCTTTCCTTACAGTGTATTTTTTGTACACAAGTTGAACCGTTTAGAACACGCAATAAAATTTCTATTCAGAGGCAGTTCCGCTTACAGAGTTCATCACACTACATTGATATTCCGATTTACCTTGAATAAAAATATACGTTACTTATTTTACAAATATCTTGTCAAACACTTGACATAAAAGGACCAAAATATAGAGATATTAAAGAAAATAATCCTCCTATTTAGTAACTAATATTTTTAAAAGGTATTAAGTACTACAATAGAGAAAAATACAAGCCTGATAGCATTTAAAAGCTGTCTACTAAGCAAATATTTGATAAAATTATAAAGAGAGAAACTTTGTATTTTTGTATGTATTAAAATATAACTAGAACTACTAGGCCAATTTCAAAAATTCTTTCACCATTAGAAAGCTACATTATCCCCCAGTAACATAGGCTATGTTATTTAATTACACGCGGACGAAGTCGCGCACAATAGCTAGTTTTTCATAAAATTCAGACTTCGAATAGTCGACCCTCGAGGATATCATGATTAGATGAGAAGCACAGTACCTACGTCTCTGTCACCGAAACTGTCGAAAATATCTACATTCTATCAACTTAAAAAAGACGTGTAAACGCAATTAAATATAGTTGCGTCAAGAGGACTTTCATGATGCATAAACTCGCTAACGACATTGTGAACAGTTCATCGAACTTTGAACAGAATCAAACGAGCATTAACGATCTTTGTTACAATAACAAAAATCAAAACCCCAACAAAAACTAATCTTCAAGTTAAAAGGCATAAAAAGTGACGGCTTTCCATCTTGTAGTCTCTAATGACAATATTATTATAACTTGATCATTCTCGTACATATTTATTGCCAAATAGCATATTATTTCTAACAATTGTTACTGCGTCTTTACGATCAGCGTTAAGTTCTTTAAACGCATTGCTATCGTTCTTATGTCGGATTGTGTACGGTCGGCAAATACAAGTTAAGAAAAGAAATAATAAATAACATAGTATCGGTATCTTTGGGCTATATCATAAGAGTTAAATTTGCATACAATTATTATCTATTAATTATTACAATTTTCACTCTATACTGCTACTGCTTTTTTTAGCAACGGTGAATTTAATTACTATGTAAAAAGTACAACATTTCAAAGGCATTTTAAATAATTTAATTTAATTTAATTTTTTTTTCTACAGTAAAGAAGTTCCTATGTTTTCACAGTGAGTAAGTTTTATAATTTTTTTTGGGTTTAAAACTTCGTATAAATTGTTGTACATTCAACAGAATTATTTTGCCGACCATACTTTCTAGCATCGCGCCTATACAATCATCGAATCAGAATACAATCTGACAATTAGATTATCAAGTGTATATTGCTGCGTCATTGCGATTAGGAGCATCGTCGATTGCGAGCGTTGCCGGTAGCTTTTGTTACCGTTTTATTATCTTTACGACTACTTACATTCGAATACGGAAGTTTTTATGAAACAGCATCAAAATATTTATGCAATGACTCTCTTTTTGACAGTTGATCGAGTGAATGAGTGAGTGATAATTGTGAAACGGTCTAGGAACTCATTACCAAACTATTTTAAGAGTAGTTTCTTATAAAAACATCGGAAAGCTATCAGTAGAGAATTTTACTAAAAAAAGGATATAGGCCCTAGTTGTGCCTCGGGATTGTGGCAGTAGAGTGGGAGCCCTGATCGCCAGGTACATAAATCCCGAGAAGACGGCGATGGTTCCATGTTGTCGAACAATGCGAAGGCATAAGGTCGTGCGGAATCTCAGTGCAGAGGGTCCCTGTGTGTTCCACAGGAGATCCTGGCAGTTGCCCTAGAGGATGGCCACCGAGGGGGTTTTAGTCAGTAGAAATCTCACATAACCTGCAGACTTATTTTTTTGGTTTAGTTCTTAATACATTGATTCTATAACTAAGGTGCTTGGGAAATTTCATCTTTACTACTCCCTACAATATTAAACGTGTGTCTGCCTACGTGAGCGATTACAACCGTGAAGATTCAAAGCTCACCTAAATGATCGTAATTCTAACCTAACCCTCAATTAAATAACAATATCTTACCCGCAGCTCAACGGTAATTTCGCATTCTAAAAGATTACATAACGCTAATAGGTGTAAAAGCGCAAGTTCAGGAATCGAACCAGCGTACAGCGACCTCTATGGGTCACGTAACATAATTGATTTACACCGCTTCGGACTATGCATTAACATAAGATAATGCTTAACCTCTGACACCGGTTTTAAAATTCCACATCACCAATTTAACAAGACACGGCCGCACTTACGTGTAGAGAGTTACAAAATCATATTTGTATTGTTCTTAATGCATTTCATATAGAGCAATTGTATTTTTTATACCGAAGATAAAAAAAACAGTTTGAAAGTTCAAAGGTTACTTAAGACTGTTATACAACAGTAACCACGTTATTTTGGGATTAAAAGGTTAGCATGGTATGGGTACACCGGTAGAAGTATGCCGAGGTTGTCAAGTAAAATAGTCCGCATCTCAGGCGCGAACATCCTCCCCGGGTGGAACACGTAAGTTAGGCCTAGGCAGAGATGGATGGTTTGCGTGAAATGTGATATGATAAACAAGGGTGTGATGACTGAGATGGGGGAAGATAGATTAACGTGGAGACATATACTTGGTGCGCCGATCTTACGGGAGTTGGATGAGATGATGATGATGTTAATTTGAGAGCAAAGTAGGTTTGCTCTTGATTGTTATTTATCACATTCTGCGCCGCCTACTCGGAACCGAGTGAACGTTACGTTTTCAAATATCTACATTTACTTAATCAAAATTTACTTAAAAAGTTTTGGCTCCCAGCATTTCTTTTTCATTTATTTTTAAGCAGTAAATGTGTTAAGTCTTAACCCAGAGTTCTCTATACAACTCCACGCTTTTTGTTCTTCTATTTCTGACAGAAAATGAGACCTAACTTCTTAAGCTGATTATTTATTCTAATAATAATAATTCTCGATCTATCTAAGAACGATTTGATCTTAGGACACGATGTAGCTCTCTTATAATCACTTCAACATAACATTACATGTAGTAAAAACATAAATAAGTAGCACACCCGTACTTCACGTTTTCTTTAATCGTCCATAAGTACTTTACGCAATCAATCAATATTATTTTATCAAGACCATCGTAAAGCCTAGCAGTTTATTTTTAATTTATTTATCTCGTTTTACTGCAATTCTTTGAATTCCTGTGTTTTTCTAGAGAAACTACGAGCGACTTATAAATTTTAAATAACTAAGAAAAAAGTTGATTGTAAGCGCCTTTGATTTATCTACCCTAGATCTCTATGTGAAAATCAATAAGATTGTGTAAAATATAACGTTGAATTTCCATTGACGAAAAACATGTATACCTGTCTCATAGAAAAACATGTTTGTTACTGATTTGCGACTGTGTAAATCACAGGTAGAGTATACTCTATGTTCAAATGTTTTCCAGAATTCGTACCTTTCGAATTCTAATAAACACGAACCATATTTTTGACACATTGGGGTTTAAGCCCCCTTCGGATATGTTTTACTAAAACAACTTCGTGTTTTCATTCGTCTGTCCTATTAAGATAATACGTGCTAGCTTTTTCAGTCTTGAGTACACTCTATACTAATATTATAAAGAGAGAAACTTTGTATTTTTGTATTTTTGTTTGTGTTGAAATAACTCAAGAACTACTGGGCCGATTACAAAAATTCTTTCGTTATTAGAAAGCTTTATTATATATTAGCAAACATTATTCCCGAGTAACATAGGCTATATTATTTAATTCCACGCGGACGAAGTCGCGCACAACAACTAGTTATTAATAAAATACAAACTTGGAATTCACAGTACAATAATGGCTTTAGTTCTATTCATTGAATAATCACATTGAAAACTTAATACGGCATGTTTTAATTAAAGATACAATTTATCCAGAACAATCGGAGTTATTTTGCCTTATTGTTTTCCATCTTTGCCTCGACTAGAGCCAAATGAGTTCACAATGTTATGAGAAGACTTACTTGATGTTATCTTAAAAAGGAAGCCGCTGGTATTTCAACACAATGGTATCATTTGAAGCTTGCCTTCAGGCGAACTTGGTGTAACAGTATGTATGTAATTTCTTCTTCAACGTTGCTAAATATTACATCACTTGCTACACGTTTGGAGCAAGGATTGGTAAAAGATTTCCTCGATGGATTTTTTTACACTTTATTTAATTACTATTTTTCTTAAGGAAGTTTTTTCTATTACTGTTTTTATATTTTTAACTAGCGACCCGGCCCGGCTTCGCACGGGTGTAATTGTTATTAGTTTGGCTATTACAATCAACGTTTATAGTGTTTCTGTAGTGTATTTAGTATAAGCATTGTACCCGGGCGAAGCCGGTGCGTGTCGCTAGTGTTTTATACATAAAATCCTTCCTTATGAATCACCCTATCTATTAAAAAAAAGCATCAAAATCCGTTGCGTAGTTTTAAAGATTCAAGCATATATAGGGACAAACATAAAAAGCGTTATTTTTTATATAATAGTGTAGATGTAGATAGAAAGAAAGTTACAATAAGTTCTTCCTGATTTCTAGCATTTTTCAAATTATTAGTGAATCAATTTGATCGAAACCTGAACCTTACACTAGTTATGAAATATGTATATTTAAGGCATTAGATATATAGAATGCCGACAAGAGCATAGGGGTCAACATATAATAGACGTAAGTTTTTTGTGATGCACAATGGTTAGTGACCTTTACATTTAGAAAAGAAGAACGGACACTCGGGTCCGTTTATAATTGTTGTTTATTTTAGTGTACGAGTGCGTCGAACACTAGCGACCGCCCGTGGCTCTGCCCTTGCCTCTGACCCCAACTGAGGCATTACTTGACCGCTAAGTGTCTGTCAGTGCAAATACTCAGTCGTGATGCCTGCTTAGATGCTCATGATATAATTAATGTTATGTCTTAAACTATAAACCTTGGCGAACTGATGTGTTGTTTCAGGCGAATAAACGAGCTAACTAAACGTCTCGAAACAGCAGGAGTTTAGATGTAGATTCTAATTTTGTGGGAGCATTAAAGTACTTTCTATCAACGAATAACAGATGGCTCTGTAACATGTTTTAATTATGCTTTTATTTTACTTTTACATTTGTTTTATCTTATCATGTTGATCCAGTAGTACTGATATATTTAGAGACTATTCGATTTACTATTAAATTAGTGTTTTAAAAGCACAATTAAGTCATTTTACAGACATACGTTCTAAGTTATCATTTTCTAATATGTACATATATAAAATATTACTTGTTTTTTTTGTTGTTCTATTTAAGTTAATGTACTCACACCAATGGTATGTAAATGGGAATTCTTCAGCTTCTTAGATACAGTTTTTACTAGTTAAGGAGGCAAAGCAACAATGATATATGTGTAATTTCTGAGTGTGCAATAAAAAAAACATTTTCATTTACCTAACCATTAAATTCAAAATTAAAGTTAGCAGCGATAAAAACAATCAATTCATTTCAAATTACAAAAAGCATATTTGTACACAATCTGTCATATGGAGACGAAACGAAATTAAGTTCGCACTGCGTACCTTTTGCGTGTGAACACATCTATGGACATATTTGTTTTGTCATTACAAACAACCTCTGGACGCAAAGCAAACAAGAAAACATGGTGTGTGTTCGGACAATCGTTACGGTGGTCGTGCTATTGTTGAGACCACCGCAGTGTCGTGCCATGACCGCACCAGCCTTTTGTTTAAGCAACTTTCACAATTAACTGGAATATGTGAAAGGTATTTAACAGCTGAAAGTAGTATGTAGTGAAAAAGTCGATGCGTATACTTGATTTTGTTATAGCAATTAAATTTATATTGTTTACACTTACAGATGACGATAAGCACAACAATGATTGTATTTTAAAGATTAAAAGTTATTGTTTTAATTTTTATTTCGCTTTGTTATTCTTTAGTGCTGAAAATTTAATCTGTACTAATAAAGAGGAAAGATTTGTATTTTTATGTATTGAAATAACTCAAGAACTACTATGCCGATTTCAAAAATTCTTTCACCGTTAAAAAGCTATATCATCCCCGAGTAACATAGGCTATTTTTTAATTTCAACAGCTCGTCTAATATAAAATGAGAATAATCTTTGTGCGTAATTTCAAAACATTTTAACTTATTGTGGTTGTATCTAGATTCTTTAAATAAAACAAGCATTAAATTAGTTATTTAAGATCCGTTTCAAGTATATATGATTCAGAGTTATCAATATTATTTTTGACATTAATATATCATGGTACTACATCCGTCCAATTCTGACTTTATTTTACGACGTTTTGAATTGACGACAAATCAAAACGTCACATTAAATTGTTCAAGTATTTCGCCGGTCTTTAGTAATACAACCTTTGATTTCTAATAGACAGGACTAGCAAAGCACGCCCATTCCCTTCTATAAAAAAAACAATAATTTCATAGTGATTTTCCTTCGTTGTGTGCTCGTTTTCTGTGTGTATTTTTTTTTATAAATGCGTTCAAAACGTATGCGTGAATACGATATGTACACGCGTGATTGCCATAATTTATTTAATACAACGTTGGCTTTTAGCCGAGTCCATTTCTATATAATCAAAGATTACGGCAATGATTCTGCGGCGATAGAATTCAATGTAATAAAAATTCAATCGCCAATACACAGCGGCTAACTGACTGTTGATGAAAATGGATGAGGCGAAAGTTGCGGCAGCCGGGTTCAAGACATGTTGCATACATTCTTATCTCAACCTCCTTATCTGTAAGATTTAATACTTGAATTTACGGTACCTTAGGACTCGTCTACCAAACTACTAAGTTAAATAGGAATGGTGTATGGAATAATATGTTATTTTTATTTTATTTACTAACAATAGTATTGCATCCTTACAGAATTGATCCAATATGACACTATACTAAAAATACATAGTTAACATTATGATATTATTTGGTACAAAACGACATTGATAAAAATAACAATTAGGTATAGAAACTATTAAAGAAAACATGATGAATACAATAGTGTATTATTTAACAGTAAACTAAAAGTTCGTGAAAACCAAAGCGTTTTTGGTAGGCGAAAATTTTAGGACATTTGATTTTACATTTCTGGAAAAACGCTTTTACACTTTCCTAGTAAGCATATTTAATTTATTCATTACTTAAGCTTTCATAAACGTATTTGGTGTAGAAAAAAAATCGATATTTGTCATCGTGAATGCTTATTGTGTTTCGTAATTGAGACCAGCGTTGGAGGGTACTCGGTGCCGTCGAGTGCGTCGTTAACACTTAACATAGTTAACACAATGTGTCGATGAGGCGACGCAAGCGGTTACTGTTTATGAAAAAAAGTGATGAGTAGCTACTTGCGTCATTACGCTTGATTGAACTTACTTTGTGTCCGGGTTAAGTTTTGATGAACTTTACTAGTATTACAAGAGGTCCTATATAGAGGGTCTACTACGAAAATTTGCGTGTAGTGTATTGGCTATGGTCTGGTTGTCTATGGGTGTCGCAATCATCACTTCACCACCTCTCGCCCAACACGCGCACCTCTCGCCGGGCATGATGTCTGACACGACTGTCAACATGGCGTGATGCTCGAGACACCCATAACCAACCAGGCTATAGCCAATACACTACGTTGCGTAAAAGCATTCGTAGTTTCATGGATATTATTATGCAGCGCCTATCTCCAGCGAAAATGTCATACAAATTTTATCTATATCGGTACATGCTTTGTTGAAAATGTTCGTGCTAGACCCACAGATTAGGAAAAGCCAAGGAAGTCCAGCAGTGAGCAGAAAAAGGCTGTTGAAGATGGTCATGACCCACAGAGAATTTGTCATATACGTTTTCTTGAAATATGAAGTTGATAATTTGGTTTTGCATGAGTTTTAGCTCAAATGTTTAATGGTCAAGCATTGTTACATGTGGAAATTCTCATTGAATTTTTACAATAAACTTTCAAAAGACATAAGCAAAACTGTATATACTAAACTTGTTTCTTACAATCGTAATTCATCACAATAAGTATCAATCAAATACATTGTCAGATTGTTCGGTTTAAAGAAAACTTTAACAATGACAGGAACAAGTGTTGCCAACACAAAAACCTTGTCCATCATTACGTGCGTCATATAGATGGTAATTAATCATTCCTCTTGACATTTTTTTCGCTTTATTAACCTCTTAATTTCCATTGCGTAGATATGGAAAAAAGTTTTGTTAATAGCGTGTTGAATGCAAACGGTTTATCTCACAAAAGGGTAAATGAACTGTATATTATACATATTTCATAGTTAATTTCATCATCATCATCATATCTGCCTATCATCGTCTACTGCTGAACGTAGGCCTCCCCCATCGATTGCCATACGTTATTATTATGTTTTTTTTATAAGAGAAGGGGCAAACGAGCGGCTGGATCACCGAGGTGATCTTCGACGCCCATGGACATTTGCATCACTCGAAGAACCGCAAATGTGTTGAGGGTGTTTAAGGAATAGATAGGCTTGCTTCTTGAACGACCTTAAGTCGTAGCGGTTTGGAAATACCGCCGAGGACAGACCATTCTATAGTGCGGCTGTGCGAGGCAGAAAGTTTGTTTGTTTGTTAGTTATTTCTATCGACTTTATTCTTTGATCTTTGAGGACTCAACTGTTTTTTAAAGCCTACACTACTATGACTTTTATATATCATGGAATTTTTCGCTATAATAACTTAAAAGAAAACTAAATAAAAAATCTGAAGGCACAAAGGTCACTTTGTCTTCGCATAATTATAATAAATCATAATATAATTTTTATTGTCATCTTTATAATGGATTGGTAATATTTTATAAGTCGATAAATAATCTATTGCTAACAGTGCTAGCCAATAGACACATCAGCTGTCAATCAAATATGAGGAATTACTTGGCCTGTAGTGCAATTGACTATACGATGGAAATTATTAGAGTGAATAATGCGTAGAATTTATTATTAATAATGTGTACAAGTGTATAAGTAACCAATATGGTTAAGGGTTCATACCACTTATTGTATATTGGGATTGTAGCACATGTTTCCAAATATCAAAAATTTCAGTAAATCTGTTGGTATTTCTTGGGGTAAAAAATGTTTTAACTACTATTCTTAGGTTGGTTTAAAGAATCAGTGGGGTTGCCCAAAGTAAACGCGATTCGATAGCGAACATCCAAAATATATAGAACTGATAATGACGGTCGATATCTCACATGTGTCCAGCACAAGACTTATCTAATGTTATTGTCGGTTAGATACATTTTGTCGATTCCATCAGCGATATCACCGATCGAAAAGGACTTTGGGTGGCCCACCAGACGAGAGATTTACTTTTTTCATACAATGATAATGATAACTTTCTGTTCATTATTGCGTTGTAAAGCTTTTGAATCTTATACTTGCTTAAAACTTTAATATAATATACTAAAATTCCTCAACTTCGATTAAAGGAACGCGCCATAGTCCCAATTGACCGACTTCGCTTTACATTCCAATGACTCAAAATATATGTTTTCCGTCTCCGTGTTCATTGTTAAGGAATCTTTTGTTGACTCATTCACAAATAGATTATAAAAATATCGATATATTGGTACGTGATGCAAAAAAACTGGGTTGTAAAATTCCGGGCTTTAAAATTGCGCTTTTTCGCACGAAATGTGTAATCGGAGATTTGTGTATTTTAAATTGTTACATTAATATAATTTATGCACATAAATTGAAATATTTGGTAAGTCAAAATAGACTATATTTTTACACTTTCAAAGAAAATATGGACTTGCATTTTTCCTCATTCAAAAAGGAATAAATTATACATGTATAAGTTTGATGAGTCATATGTCATTAAATTGTTAAGTTATACTTTATACTTTATTTATTTAAAACAGCTAAAAACTCACTTGTTATTTTCGGTGAACGGTACCGACTAGTTTCGAACTCTTTGGGAGTCCATCATCAGGGCGAGTGCTTATATTTCGGTGGTCGCGGTCGCGGCGCGTCTCGAACTAGTCGGTACCGTTCACTGAAAATTACAGGTGAGTTTTTAGCCGTTTTAAATAAATAGAGTCATGTGTCATTTATAATCGTTAAGAACAATGTGTATAAATTTATCTATCATTCTTTTATCTATACTTTCTAAATAACGTTATACAGTTAATCATCACCGTTCCATTCTATGCCACTGCCGTTAACCGATTTAAATAAATCGAAATTATAAAAAAACGTATTCTCCGTTCGAAGGTAACAAACAGGTTGCTAAAATTTATGTATTCAAAAAGCATCATTTTAGTTGCTTACAAAAGGCTTTCAACACTTCTTTGAAAAAGCCAGTCATCGCGAATCCTTTATTCTCGTTTAATTAAAATGGAATTTTTAATGTGTAATTTATGAATGTTGCCACTATAAATAAATAAAAAACAATGTTTTAAAGATAACACTTTTATTTATCTGCAATGGACTAGCTATTTATCAGATTAACATATTTTTTTTATCATTACAAAGTTTAGTACTTCTAGTATAGGTTTACATTTGCAATCAAACTTAAGCCTCTTCAACCACTATGATGTTGGACTCTAAAAATTTTTAATATCAAATCGTGACTTGTATCAAATCATATCAGCTCAAGATAATGATACGATTTGCTTATAAAAACCTTAGACATGTGTTTGAAATATTGATTTCATATCGATTTAAATTGTTATCTAATAAATATAGCTCTATACAATAATCAATTAGGATGATTGAAGTGAAGCTTTGAATTATTATAGACTACAATATTATGCAACTAGATACTTTGAAATGTTTCATTTAAAGTCTTTATAATCAATTGCAAATAGATGTGATTTTTTCTATGCACATTATGTTGGAAACATGAGAAAATATTTTACGACCATATAATGATCTTTATAAAATCTAATTGTTTAATTATTTACAGGTAAAATATCAAAAAGAAAATGCTCAAGCTTCGTTGATTAGTAAGGTAAGAAATTTTTTTAACTAATTTTAACATAACACAATGTTTCACAAACGCATTGGTGAGTATCATGACTAAAAATAAGTGCTATTTGTGTATAATATTATATTGTATGGGTTTTTGTTCCTCTTTATTATAATCTCATAAAGCTTGCAAAAATAGAAGGAAAGTGTGAATCTTGAGGAAATCAGAATGATTATTTTTTATATTATAAAGTGGTAAACGAGCAAGCGGCCACCCGGGTTCGCTGAAATAGCGAAGTGACGGCTACTCATAGACATCTGCAATTGCTGATGCATTGCTTTCCTTAATCTACGGAGGAGGAGACCCACAGCAAGAGTTCCTCTTTCTATGCGTTCCCTCCCCCGCCACATCCACTTCCCCTTCCCATCATTTCCTTTAAATAAAAGGATAGGAAGGAAAAGTGGACTAAAATTAGGCCTCTGGCACCACACTCATCAGATAAAACACGGAATTGCTTCCATTTGACGCCTGTCTTCTGTGTGGTCGTGGTATTTCACCGGGCGAGCCGGGCAATTCGTACGATGATGTTAAAGCGGGCTCTACCATTGTTAAAATATACAAGAATTAAATTATACAAGAAGCTGACAACATTGTTATTTATTTTATGTAAATAAGTTAATTATGCTATAGTTTATTAACTTAGTTTACCATATCAACATTATAATAATATCTTGTACACTAAATTACAACAAAAGACAGTATTGTGAAAGTAATTGTCGATACCATTTTAAAATTTATTATGTCATTTTTATGTGTTAACTCATAAATAAGTATACTTTATTTAAAAAGAAACTTGAGTGCCGACATTTATGTTCATTATTATTGTTGTCGAAATATTTATTACTATAATTTATTTCTAACTTACAAAATGTAATATACAACTTTTAAGTGATGCGTTGATGTCTTTTCAACCAAAGCATAGAACGGAAACAAAGATACCTAATATTAAGCCGGCTGCAAACAGTGTTAACTGCACAGTTTGAAATGCATTTGAACTGTACAGTTCTTAGTTTAGTACACGCGTAAGTTTTAACTGTTTAATCGATCTGCAAAGTTTGAAACTGAGCGTCTGTAGCCGGCTTTATAAAGACCGGAGATCATAAACAAAATATTTTCACTGTTCATTTCTAAATACAGGATAAAGATATCTGACAGTGGCCATAAGCAGTAAAGGCAATCTTTTACGAAGGTCCAGACATCCCTGTTTGACTTTAGTTGTCAATACTGACTGATGAATTGGACAATTCTAAATTTAAATGCAAACAATACTTTAAGGAAAGTGTCACCCATGGCCTCTCTTAAATTAAATCTCTGAGCGTAAAGAACAAAATATTAAATTCCAATTAAAACAATATTAGGTAACTATCGGTTGCTACCATGTAAGTATTGTTGTCTCTTTTATTACAAATAGAATGAAAGGGAGGATGAATACATTAGAAATGTCACTGCAATCCAAACCAAGAGAATAATCCAGCACAAGTGATATTATAGTACCATTAGTGTTTTTAGCAAAAACACAACAACTGTCATAATGCTTAGAACGCAAGTGATACAATGCTTCGAGTTCACACTGACGAAACCTATACAAAAACATATTTCTATCCTTTACACTCTACTGAAAGTAAGCGAGATAGCAATATATTTTGTACAGTTTTAGTAGACTTGGAACAATCGATTGCTTAATGTTAACCCCATCATCATTATCTACGCATATGATTTCCTAATATTTCCCATAACAGATCATCAAGTTTATCTAATCGTTTCCCACGAAGCCTTAAACATCTACATTGCATTAAAGCTACCTTCTATTGGTCAAAGGTGGAATAATAAATGACCAATGCATTGTTTGTTAAAATTTATCTTGCTTAAGTCAGAGATAAGGAAAGTTATATGAATCTTACTTCTTGCTAATATAAATGCAAAAGTTGAATGCATGGAAGTTTGAAGAATTTCAATAATATTTGACACAAATGTAGTACATACTTAAGAACACATTTGCACTGTTTTTCTAGTTCACCTATAAAATTAGACATATTTAAAACGTGTTTCGTTGAAGACGAACGATTTGTTTCGCAATAAAGTTTTATTAGTAATACAAAAAAACGTTCTAAATAACGTTATGAAACACATGCGTAATCAAGAGCAAATCAATGCAAACAAAATTATCTAATTGTATTCACCTATCGATTTCTAACTACAAGAGTTATCTAAGCGTTAAAACGATTGTTTCTCGCTTTCGCAACTTGGAGCGTCCACTCTCGATCGAGTACGACCGATACTCGCGAATACCCATCCACAGCGTGTTTAGAAAGTCGACGGATTATTTAATTGGGAACGTGTGACCGCTAGCCTATCATTTGTTCGACTTTAAATTCATATCTACGTCATTTCAAGGTTGTCAACGTTTAGATAAATTATTAATATTGTAGTTTATTTGAGTTTTAGTAAATTAATCATAAGACTTTTACGCCCGTTCTCACCAACGAACCCCTAAAGTAATTTTAGATAGGCGTCTATTTGCTTACGTGTCGCCCTAAATATAACTCATACCAATATTGATTTGATATCTATAGTGACACTTAACTGTTGGTGAAAACGAAACTAGTGTTAGGGTGACATTTAAAATGCGTAAAAGGTTAATGTAAATTCAGGGATTGTTGGTGAAAACGGCCATTAGTGCCTTATTTACTGGCTTTTTTACTTACTCTTTTTGGTAAGTTACTTTAATGTCTTTGATAATGCTCTTAGTAGAATTCATGGAGTTTGTAAGTAGTATTTTATTGTATAATTCAAGTTCGCAGTATTATACGATGTTAAAGGAAAACGATATTTAAAATGTGTTTGTCATCAAGCTGTGTAAAAGATGTTAAGCAACTGAACAGAAGTCGTTTCATATCCGGGCATAGTTTATTGTGAGAAATAAATAACCGACTGCGAACTACGTAATTAGGTAATCGAATTACTAATGTTATTTTACAATAGCTATTAAAATTATAAACAATCGTTCTCACGATCTCAATATAAAGGAGTGTCGAGAGAAATGGAAGGACCAGACTTGTAAGCTTCAAGGAAAACTAGTATAAGCTCACCCAATGTTATGCAATAGTACTCATAAAATGTTACGGATGCGGTTCGAGACATTTATGAGGAAAATGTGAAGAAAGCTATAAGGATGGGATCGTAGTAATTTGTATTTACGCAATTAAAGTCGGCATTTATACGAAACTAGCGACCCGCCCCAGCTTCGCACGGAAGCAAATCGGTATAATACTGATAATAAATACTGCAATGTTTGCAATGTAAGCGCTAAAAATGTGTTAATTTACGACATCGTATTAAAAACCTCTAAATTATCTATGTTTACTCTACTATATTGTGAATGTATTATACATGAAAACCTTCCTTATGAATCACTCTATCTATTAAAAACCGCATCAAAATCCGTTGCGTAGTTTTAAAGAATCAAGCATAAAAAAGCGTTATTGTTTTATATTATGTAAGGATAAGGATACTAAAGAAAGTTTAGATGGATATGCGAAAGAAGGTAGTGAATTACTGAATTCACTACTTTCTGTCGTATTGTATGACGGCTGATAGTAGTATGGAAGAGTGGTACTATGCTGTCCCTTCATAGGGACAAGGGCAGGTTGATTGAATATTAGAATTGGTTGAAATAAAGCAAGGTCTAAGCTGAGAATCAAATCAGAGTTCGATTAGCCGTATATAATTTAGTTATAAAAGTAGATATCTTAATTCAAGAGAACATCGGTCATTGTTAATAAGAGATTTCTCTTAGAAAGCCGCCTTAGTAAAAACAACAATCAATTTTTAATTTATTCACAAACATCGGGAACAATCGATCAGTCCGGCGCCTCTATAGCCTGGTACTATGATCGATTGCTTGTCATACGACAATCGATTTGACGGGCATCGATTATTAATCGAGTACTCGATGTTCGATGCGTGAATATAACTCGGTGTGACGTATTTTTTAACAGAGTCATATTTTAATTTAAAATATTAAATGAAACTGCCAATACATGAACTGATAGGGTTTACATCATTACTCATGCAAAGGTGTTATGCAAGATGTGCTCAGTTTCTGAAACACCACTTTAATTAGTAGTAAATGGTACAAATAGTTTTATATACTTTAATTAGAGCGTCGGTAGCTCAGGGGTCTAGGTCTTGACTTGTAAGTTGCAGGTCCCGAGTTCGAATCCCGCGATGTACCAATATGTTTTTCGATTTTCGAATTTCATATGTACATATTTACCCAACGCTCTTACGGTGTAGGATAACATCGTCATGCAACCTGCACATATCGGCGAAGAAATTCAAAGATATGTGTGAAGTCGACCAACCTGCAATTGACCAGCGTGGTTGACTACGGCCTAGACGTATAGAGAGCTGGTGATGATGATGATGATGAAATGTTACAAATTGGATTGTTTTTCTTGCCCTATGTCTTCATTAGACCGTGTTCGCGGTATAAACGGTCATTTTGCTTTCGAGTTAGGCCGTTTTCTCGTGACATCGGTATAATGAAGCCGGTTACCAATCAATGGTAAATTAATTGTAAGAAAGCTTGTTTTAATGTAAGTTTAAATAAGTAATTAAATACTAAACATTACCATAGTAGCACCAACAAGTATAAATAAAACTTTCTATCTTCTGAGGAAAACATGCGTTTTACGGTAGAGTTTCACTGTAATACAACGTAATAATATTGTCGTCTTCTATTATTATCTTTATTAATATTATAAAGATGAAAGATTTGTATTTTTGTATTTATTGAAATAACACAAAATCAACTGGGTCGATTTCAAAAATTCTTTCAACGTTAGAAAGCTACATTATCCCCAAGTAACATAGGCTATAATTTTTAATTCCGCGCAGACGAAGTCACGAACAACAGCTAGTATGTAATGAAAAGATAATGGAATTCTACGGTTCGACCTCCACACCTTGGAATCCACACGGTTGTTGCAGTAGCTATTTAATAAATTTGTGGAACATTAAAGTGTCGTTTAAGCATTGATTATTTCGGTCCAACAACCGTAACTTATTGTCAACCGCAAAATGATATATTTACGGTATTAAATTCTTAAATAATATAATATTATTGTCGTGCTACTGTATTGTTAAATTATAGAGAGTGTTAACTGGAGTTTGTGTTGACTTTTTTAGCTTTAGTTATAACTTTAAGGCGTGACTCTTTTTGACAACTAAAATCATTTAAGAACTTGGCCTCACAATTTATTTAGTATAAAAAAGCGTTAGAAAACAATATAGCTATAGGTACCAAGAACTGTGTATCCTTATCCTTACATAGTATAAAACAATAACGCTTTTTTATGTTTGTCCCTATACATGCTTGAATCTTTAAAACTACGCAACGGATTTTGATTTTTTTTAATAGATAGAGTGATTCATAAGGAAGGTTTTCATGTATAATACATTCACAATATAGTAGAGTAACACTGATAATTTAGAGGTTTTTAATATGATGTAGTAAATTAACACATTTTTAGCGCTTACATTGCAAACGCTGCAGTATTTAGTATCAGCATTATACCGATTTGCATCCGTGCGAAGCAGGGGCGGGTCGTTAGTTAAGGCATAAACCTTTGACATCCTAAACTTATAATTTACGTCTATTTAGATATTATATTGCATTTTGCTAAATTGAATCATGTAGAATTTATTATTTAATTTATCTTACGCAACGATAAACAAAACTCTGATAACATTACGATCCTTGTAAACGACAGTAATAAAGCATAACGAAGTCTATTGATCATGGATACGTAGGAAACAGGCTTTAAATCAATTCATTCACACCTGTACATAGCCTATTTCGCTAACCCAACATGCAATAACAATATAACACTAAATCCTAAAGCGAACGCTCAACTGATGTTGTGCGTAAATCAATTTTTCGCAACAAAAGCTTACCATACAACCAATAAGATATAACTAACAAATTAAAATCAATCTAATCTCAACTCTATCTGAAAATAATAAAGTTGAAAATTCAATAAAGTGGTGTAAGTAGTTAAAGCTATTCAATAAAGAAGGAAGATAACAATGCGTACTTGTGTCCACTCGCAAGTCTTGAATGCTTGCGCCAGATTTGAACCGAAGTACCGGCACAGGGACTGCCGATGTAATATAATGTTAACATTTATTTTCCTATTAAAGTAAACGTTAAGATAGATGGCTCCAACGTAAACTATGTTGTGTTTATAACGCAATTACAAGATAGATTGATCGACATACAAAAAAGATAGACAGCGCAAATCCAAAAAAGATAGAAACAGATCATATTCGAGTTGATTAAAAATATTATAGGTTATATTTATTTACGTAGGGATTAAGGGAGATTTTCTTTATCGTTTGTTACCCAAAAAATATATTCCATATTTAAGACAATGCCAATAATAAAATGTATCAAGCAGTCTATTACCTTATTCAATATACACATGACTTTTCGGACCTTGACATAGATTAAAACAACTATTGTAATGTTCTATTCAATTATCATCTAGTGAAATCATTACAAATACGTTCACTTTTCAAAACATGCTCCTAACTCCAAATATAGTATAACTATTCGTGCCATATGTTTAGTTACTTAGAATGTTATATTTAAATACAATAAGGCTATAAATCTTGTTCACACAAATCTTTAAAACCAAGAATTAACCTCCTTTATGTATCTACTTAAAATAGTAACTATTTTAATTTAATTTAAAAAATTAAAAAAATATATTTTAAAATAATTTAATAAATGCACCAAAAAACTCGCCAGCGTACGCATTAATTGTAAGAGCGTATTCCTCCCTCAAAGGCCGGCAACACATTTGTGGTTCCTCTGGCATTGCAGATGTCCGTGGGCGTCGGACCAATTGATTTAGTTGATCCGCTGCTCCTTTGCCTTCTCCTATAAAAAAAAATTAATTGTAATATATTTTTTTATGTAATTAGTAATCTCTATATATTCCCCTGTTCCCGTGGTCTGATAAAAAGGTTGACAAAGGATATTGTATGGAGAGAGGCTCTCTATTGTTGTTTGTTTTTAGCAAACAACAACTCCACGCGGTGACAAGTTGTTGACTTGAAGTCGCAACGAATGTTGCTCTACTTACTCGCGAATATTTTTTTATAATTAATTCTGACAAATTACTAAAGATAATATCTTATTTGACATTTAAGTATCACATAACTAAATTACTAAGCTCTTACGGTGAAGGAAAACATCGTGATGTTGCACATATCGGCGAAGAAATTCAAAGATATGCGTGAAGTCACGCAAAATACGCTCTAGTCGTGGAGTTGTGGAAAATGGAGCACATCATGTGTCGAACTAATATTTCGACTGTTGTTATTTAGTTGACTACTAACTAAATTAGGACAGTTATTAGTAAAAACAGAACAAATAATATTAAACTAACCGATAGTCTTTGGTAAATCTATTAAACTTCTAAAATAAAATTTCGTAAACAACTTTCGCTTGCCAAGTTTTATTTTAAATATTATAATATCTTTAAAAACAATCGAAACTATTTTTCAACTTATTCGGTTAAAATGCTTCGACAATAAAACGAATTTAAAATTTAGAAACGGTAGTTTTATGGTAAATAAATCTAATACACCGTCTAAATTTATTCAAATTTATATCCATAAAAAAGTCTACGAAGAATACAAGCTAGTAAACACTACATTTTGTGGTGTCATTGTTGAATATGAAAAAAAAAACACACACAGAAATGTTAATAACGAAGTGGAGCACTCAAACCAGTCGTACAGTTGCGAACAATGGCAACTTTAGTGGGCAACGAGTCGAGATTGCGTTTGAAATATTTACAAACTCATTCCGCGCCCGTGTGTCTGACCATAACCACGATTTTTTACAATTTTATTTCACTTATGATACGATCTAAAATATACCTTAATTGATATGCAATAAGAGCGATAGTACAAGCATGATATATGGTTGTAATTGTGTAGAAAATTTTCGAATGTTTACTACCGTATTAAAATGTATTTATGCATAGTAAGTGTGACCTTAGATAACACGGTGCGCCGACCCAGGGGATATTGATTTTGGTTGTCGTTAAGTTATAGATAGAGAACAATTTGTCACGATACTTTCTGGGAAAGCGTTAATCTTCCCACTTTATACACTTAATATTTTTTTTTTTCAAGAAATACTTATTTGTATATTACTTGGTTTTCCTTGATCAAATAACTAAACATAAGCTATTCTTATGTACGTAATATTCATATACAATTTTGTAATATTTATTATTCAAATATAACAATAACATTTAGTATTCGTTACTCAAACGTTTTATCTTAACTTCTAGACAAAAAGACTTTATGGATCATAAAAAAATGTTTGACTGAATCGAAACTATGTAATGACACTTATTTCAAACTTTATTTATATTATTTTATATTATTATAGTATTTTAAAAGATTTCACAAACTTTCAGCTTATTGGGAATTAACGTAACTTCAAATGTTCAAAAAGACTGGAGATTAATGTATTTTAAAGAATAATTAAATTAAAAAATGGTATTAAACTGACAATAACATCCGATAAGTTATGTGCTTCTCACGTGTGAGATATCGAACGTTATTGTCAGCTCCATATGTCCATTTCTGACGTTCGCTATTTAATCGCTTTGTAGCGAATTTACTTTGATTAACCATCCTGGGCTAAACTGAGAAATGGAACTCAGAAATGACAAACAAAAACGAACTATCTATAATCAATGTATAGTTAATTTATTTATCTGTAACACGAAAATATAAAGATAGTAAGCACTTAGCATCTTGACATAGTCGCTTTAATTTATGTGTCAGCTGTAAAGTAAAGCATCTTCAATTGTAATTTTATATGAATTAACCGTAAACCGTGAAAATCTTAATTTTAACAGCTTAATAAAGCTGTAAATTTAATGCCTTGTTAACTATTTAGAGTTTTTTCAAGTTGAAACACATTTTATGATTATTAATTTAATTTGTATATGATATGAAACATATTTTATTTTATGACTTCTCAACCTGATTGTACTAGAATTACTATGTATTTTATGATTATAATAAAACTAGCGACCCGCCCCGGCTTCGCACGGGTGCAAATCGGTATAATGCTGATACTAGGACCTTTTTAAGTTGTACAATATATGTAATGTAAGATCATTGTAAGATCATTGATTCCGCAGTATCATCCAATTTATAATAAACATCTCTTTTTGCCACGTTTGTCATTTACCACCAAGCCAACCAAGCATCAATTGTTACTTTTTGTATTTTAAAAATCACACTATAATATTGTCTTAAAACATCTTTAATTTAGTTCACGGGTGGCTTATTCTAATAAGACTAAAGCAGTCTATCTCTCCTAACATTATAAGTACCCTCACGTACCCTTTTACCTTCATTTTACCGTTACAACTCAAAACGCCAACAAAAACCATTAATAACCCGTTTATTTCCATATCGAATTTCATATGGCGTCGGCAACCATACTTCATAGCGGCAATAACCATTACTTAAGATTATTTGTATGGTAAACTTACGTACTTATACGTGTACGTATGACAGAAAAATTATTTAATTAGCGACCCCCTATTGACGAAGTTGATTATTCTTTCAAGCATCGACCTCCCTGCGATTTATTCCTTAACTCTAATGGCTACTATATCATGAGCTATATAGAAATCTACGCGGTACCTTGATACCTAACGTGAGAATGGACATGAGAAGTAATGGGAGGTCTTGTTTATCTGGCGTTTAATCAATAATAGAAACTCATTAGGAATGTATTATGGTGTAATTTGTCGAGTTTCTCACGTGGCGTGTGGCGACAGCGGGTGGTTGTTTTAATGTAAATAAAGCTGCGTTCCTTTGCTTCGAATCTAGTTTTCTATCCTGCTAATGATACGATCGAAATATTTCATCGCATCAAACAATTTATAACCTTGTGTTCAACGCTGTAAGGTGTTATTTTATTTGATGTGTCGTTAAAATCTAAAACAATTCTACAATAATTGATTATCATGCATTTATCTAATGTATTCATCAATCGTTATCATGTATAGCCAAATCTACCTTGGCAATGTATTCAAAAAACAATTCGCCCTTCATACAAGAAGATAATAGCATTGGAAGAGTACCGGAAAATGCGAGTGTTCATCGCCGGACCCTTCCGTCCAGACGGGAAATAGATTTTTGAAACTTGTCATTGATGGAAAAATGGATTCAGTTTTGTTTTATTTTCATTAAACAGCATAAACTGAACATCGATCGGTTCTATTTATTTTTTCAAGCATCAAGATGTATTTATTTATCACGAGAGGTTCACCGAGTTTTAAAAATTTCACTTCATTTTATTTCTTCAAATTAAACGATTTATTCCTGATTACTTTTTATGTCTACTGTTAAAAATAAACCAGCTCTACTAAGAAAAATATAATATTCCAGTATTTAAACATTTACTTCATATATTTTAACAATTTTTTACTTCGAAGGGCATTTTTTTAACGTTTCTTGTCTACACGATTATTGTACAAGGCTTCCTAGTTCACTCTTGTTCATGTTAGCAGCGCTAAATATTGTAGGTTGTTTGCTTATTGGCCAATAAAGAAATACAGTCAAACCTCGATAAGCGAGACAAAAGTCGCGGTCAGTTGGACTCTGGCTGATCCATGTTCGACTGTATTTTAGTGATTTGGTGAAAGGTTATTAATGAAAACTATCAATTATTTAAATAAATAAGGTTCAAGATGCGTCAAAAGAGTTCAACTTGAAAGCAAGATTAAAAACATGTTTGCATTTATCTAATCAATATATTCCAGATGAAGGAAAATTTATTAGATTTATAAATCAAATTAGAAGCATATTTTTTGTCTTTAGTATTAATATAAATAATCTATGTTTTTACTTTCTCGTATTTATTCATTGGAAATTGGTTATTTTATAAGAAGCGTACCCATATATTGATGAACTGCCTCTGGCTTGTTTCTTCCATAAATTACAATCAAATTAATTATAGATGATTAAATAAATAATTAATATACATTATTAATCCTTGTAAATAATATATTTGAATAATCACGATGTGCATTTATAATTGCCATGTATTACCATAAGTAAACGATTTATAAACTAATTTTATCATAAAATTTAGCAAACGAAAATTTTAATGCAAAAAAGAATCTATTTTATTCAAAACTAGCGACCCGCCCCGGCTTCGGACGGGTGCAAATCGGTATAATGTTGATACTAAATACTGCAGCGTTTGCAATGTAAGCGCTAAAAATGTGTTAATTTGCGACATCATATTAAAAACCTCTAAATTATCAGTGTTACTCTACTATATTGTGAATGTATTATACATGAAAACCTTCCTTATGAATCACTCTATCTATTAGAAAACGGCATCAAAATCCGTTGTGTAGTTTTAAAGATTCAAGCATATATATGGACAAACATAAAAAAGCGTTATAGTTTTAAACTATGTAAGGATAAGGATAAATGCATATTAGGTCACAGAAATTATTTATCGAAATGTAAAGTGCGATTTTTTTTAAATGAGATAACGTATTTCCAAAATAAAAAACAGAAAACAGATTGTTTTTTTATTCAATTACATTTGTTACAGCGTCGGTGGCTCAGTGGTTTACCTCTTGACTTGTAAATTCAGGTCCCGAGTTCGAATCCCGCCATGTACCAATGTGTTTTTCGATTTTCATATGTACATATTTACCCGACACTCTTAGGTGAAGGAAAACTTCGTGATGCAACCTGCACATATAGGCGAAGAAATTCAAAGATACGTGTATTCACGCAAAATACCCGCTTGTCGTGCAGTTGCGGAAAATGGAGCCCATCATGGGTCGAACCTTACCTTTACATTTGTTATGAATTTTAAAACGAAAAAACCTTCTTGCAAACCAACTTTTACTTTAATTATATTAGCGTTTTTAAACCGAATTACAATTATAAAAAAATTGACGAGTACAAAGTAGGGTAATTTGATAACATTTTCGAGTTGTTATTTTCTTATAAGAAAAAAGGTTACGTTAAGTATTAAAACTTTCTTTTATACGCACAGTAGTTCGGTAACGAGAGAATAAAATGTAAGTAGCAGTCTTTAAGATGCAATTGGATGCAATCTTACTGTCATCGGCGTATTAACAATTGCTTTGTTATTTGCCGACAATCGTAGATCTTTGTATGTTTATGATTCCTTAATTTTATGTCTTTCTTCCTTTTATAGTTAGGAATTTCAATACTTAGAATTGCCAACGAGTACCATACTACGATTTCTTGGAGCTTCAAAATGAGTAGACATATCATTTAGGAATTGACGAACATTTTGAAGACACGTTATTATTTCACAGTTTACGTTTTAAAACGAAAGTATTACCATTCTATAAACACTTTACAATTGTTACTTCCAGGGCTTCATTAGACAGATGCCACGCAAAATGCGGCCTTACGCCGAAGGAAATTCTCCGTTTTTATTACGAAATCGGTCTAATGAAGCCCAAGGGTCAAAGCTCTAATAGTTTTTTGATTAAAGGTATGGAAAGTCACGTGGTCGTTGGTTGACAACCTGTAGCTGTTATTTGTTTAGTATGTAACTTTAGAGGTTTGTTAAGAGAAAATTTGTGTCTATGACTATCAAGCTTAATTACTTAAGAAGTCATAGAAGTTTTTTTAAAGCACTAAATCAACAATATGTAATAAAATGTACATAGTTATTATCCTTATCCGTATCATTGCATAGTATAAAACGCTATATAACGCTTTTTTATGTTTGTCCATATATAGGTATGCTTGAATCTTTAAAAATACGCAACGGATTTGAATGCGTTTTCTTTAATAGATAGAGTGATTCATAAGGAAGGTTTTCGTGTATAACACATTCACAATATAGTAGAGTAACACTGATAATTTAGAGATTTTAAATATGACGTCGTAAATTAACACATTTTTAGCACTTACATTGCAAACGCTGCAGTATTTACTATCAGTATTATACCGATTTGCACCCGTGCGAAGCCGGGGCGGGTCGCTAGTAATGGAATATAAAGATACATTAACTGTAGTATTTTACCTGCGCCGAGACAGGGCAGTCAGAAATCTCGAAACCGGTTCCAGATAAAGATTAAGATTAATTAATAATGGTTTATTTTGTACCGCGTTTCGAGGAGCAGGTGCAAACTGGCTCTTAAGTATAGTGACACAATCGACTCGATTAGATATACTATGGAATAGATAAATAAATAGAATAATGGACATTTAATAGTACTCCCGATATGTTAACGTATCAAAGAATTTAAGATAGAAGTAACTATGATTAGGAAAGATATACGTGACCACATACATTTTCTTTACCTTCTCAGTTTAAAATCTTATTGAAGCAACTATGGAACCTGTTAATGTTAATACATACAAAAATACAAAGTTTCTCTCCTTGTAATATTAGTATAGATATAATAAATAGAAATACTTTTTATACTGTTAATATTTACGAAAAAAATCTTTAATCGTAAAATTAAAGCACAGATAATATAAGACAAGTAAGTAATTAATTATATTAAGTAAATTATTGAAGTAAGTAAAATTATATTACACATGATGCTATTTAGTCTACGTGCTGATTAACATTTTATTATTCCACTTACACCTTAAATGAGCCAAAACTCGACTTTAAATTCCCTCGAGCGCAAAAAATAAGTTTAAAAATATCATGGAACATAATACGGTTACAAAGTTAACATGAGGATCAATAAAAATATTATTGACTGAACATGACATACTTTTTATTATTAAATTTTACAATAATAGTAGCGTTTAGCTTCTAAGCATTGTGTAGCTATTTGTTAGTTAACGACCAGTAATGACGCTTTAACATACCAATAAGGAACATGAAATATGCAGTGAAAATTTCAGAGCACTCTTATCTAAAAAAACCTCAAATAAAGTGCCTCAACACAGGTTTAAAGACTTCAGTTTTTAAAGGACGATAATATTTTTGCACGAGTATTTCAGTAGTACAAAGTCACAGTGGCCAAATAAACCAAAACACGTAGAGTTTAATTACTAAACACAATAAGGTCCTTCCCTATAGCCTTGTTCGCACTAGGATAGTATTTTAATCGAGTAGCAAATAGCAAGTATCCGAACAATAAATTTACTAATCTGCTCTACTAATATATAGCTGTTCGGACACGTTTAGTTGCTAAATTACTTTTTTTTTTTATAATACAAAGTGGCAAACGACAAGTGGCCATCAGGACAGTGGCCTTACCTTCATTTTTTTATAAGGAAATAATAGGAAGAGAACGCGTACTAAAATTAGGCCTCCGGCATCACACTCTTCAGACAAAACACGGAATAGCTTCTATTTGACGCCTGTCTTCTGTGTGGTCGTATTTCACCGGGCGAGCCGGCCAATTCGTGCGATGATGTTAATGCAGGCTCTACTACTGTTAAATCAGTTGCTACTGGACTAAAATACTATCCTGGTGCGTACAAAGCTTATGAGCGAGTTGACAATATAACCTCTTACCCGTGCAATTAAATGTGCGGAAAACCAAACGTATTACAATGACGCAGCTGTAATAGTTAATCGTTGGATAAACGGTTGGTACAATTCATAAAAGATTTTCTACTTTTCGTTACAGAATAAAAGTCTAAGAAGATTCGCTATTTTATTAACCTACCTAGAAGTTACCACTTAAATTATTACATTCTCTACTAAGCGGTTCGATAGCAAACATCAAAAATGTATGAATCGTTCGATATCTCACACGCGACAAACACATGACTTATCGAACGTCATTGCCTGTTTCATATTTTTTCGAAATTCGCTATCGCATCGTGTCGTAGCGAATGTACTTTGGTTAGCCCCAATGTATAAAACTGTATTATATTAGCATAATTTTATACATATGATACTGTTTTAGGTTTACCTAAAATCTTGATTCTCGAATTATAGTTAGTTTTTCTGATCACTTCTTTGCTTAGGTATATCAATTGACATATCTTATATCTTTTAACAAATATTAAAATGTAGTAAATCATATATCCTAAAAAACACGCTGACAATTGTACATATTATGCTCTAAGTAATTTTTAGCATGTATTTTTTTAAATAAATTATAGCCCCGTTCCGCCGTTGTCCGCCACGCGCTCAAGCCTTGCGGCTCGCGGGTAATCGTTAAAATAAATCTTAGTACGATAATGCCGGACTAACGAGTGACGCTACAATGCCGCGACAATCGGCGGCGGGCCCTTTCATCTTGACACTTTGTCTTTTATACTGACGTCGGTGCGCATCGGCCTTTGGAAGACGTTTTGTTCGATTAAAAATTGTCGTTTTAGAGTTGATGGGTATGGGAAAATAAATGTTTTTGTTATTTTATTATTAGTTCTCTTTATTTTTAACTAATCTATGTTCCATTAATTACTATTTACAAAAAAAATATATCTAATCGGAAATGACATGAAATTCAATGCAAAATGTTTTACAAAATTGTTTGATTTTACATTAAAAGTAAAATACTTATGAATTTACAAACTTAAGGCACATGGCTAGCCTACGTATGTACTTGTTAATAAACCTACTTTAATTGTTAATTTTATTTCCTTAATTCCAAACTGGCCAAATCGGGTGAGTCCTATCATACTGGTTATTGGTTTATCGGATGCTCGGGTAATCTGCAAATTTCGCCAAACAGTCGGCTCCTTTGTTCCATCGCGTGCGTTTTTTTTAAATTATCCACCTTCAAGAACCGATTGCGGACTTGAAGTGATCTCGATCAGAATGCGCCCGGTGAAACTCAAAGCATAACTTAGCTTGAGTGATCGACGACTAAGTTTTAAGTGCATTTTATTTATTAACACCGAGAACAACTTTGTGATCGTTTAATATGGAGTTTGTGGTTACAAAGTTGCTTTGATTTATGAATCGATATTAAGTTTTTGTACACTGTTTCAAATGTTAAATACTTATACATTATTATAATTGATACCCTATACTAATTTAGGATGGGAACGTCGAACATGCCAACTCTTATTCTGCGAAATTACTTTTTACAATGATTTTGTTAGAAGTTATTATTTTTGGAATAAAACGGTTTGTACAGTATGTAAAGTATTGACATAGGATGCGGATTGGAACAAGAATTAATCTAAAATAATAGATCTGCATTGCTACAACTATGTCAGTAAAATATAGTAAACTTAATATTTATTTCCTTTAAGAAGTAAGGTCTCCCATCGTATACCATATTTCCTTAAAACATAACAATAATATTAAAACAACACAAGTCATGTTAAAATTCTAATAAAAAAACATTTGAATAACACAACTACAAGCAATTGTCTACAAATTAGTATGTAAAATATTACCAGAATAAAAAATTACCCTTAAATTCGTATAATAAACAACTTTTAAATTATTCAAAGCCTATAATTATTCCATTAGACCTCCATAAAAATGTATAGCAGTTAAATTATTCAATTATCGTTTCTTAAACGTTTACCCCATACCGTTACATTACACGAACGATTTACAGCTGTACATTAAATTATTAAAACAACAAAGTTATTTGATTGCATCCTATTTTGATTGCTTGTTAGTCTATAGTTTTATTGTGGAATTTTATTTTTCTATTATGGCAATATTAACGTCCAGAATCGTTGAGCTACGGCAGTTAATTGATTAAAAGCTGCAGGAGATCAATGTATATTGGTTCATTGTAAGGATGTAATGTCTTCTTTATGTCTTAATAAGATATTTACGGTTTTAATTGGGGTTTTTAACAATTATTGATAAATAGTGTACTCGATAGAAGAGACTGCATCCGTTAAACTGCGATTTTATGTTTACAAGGTAATGTTTAGTTTGAATTGTAAATACTCGTATATTACTCGCTGGAAATTTGTTAATAAAATTTGATATATTATTTGTTTTAGTATACCTAGAGGATAAAACAGATTACTACTTAAAAGCTTTAGTAGTAGTAGTAGTTCGACCCATGATGGACTCCATTTTCCGCAACTCCACGATTATCGCGTATTTTGTGTGACTTCACAAATGTCTTTATATTTCATCTTTTAACTTTAGAATGGTTTCCATGTAAAGCTAAAATATAGATCCATAAATATGTACCTAAAGTAACTAATTTTTCGTGCACAAAATATAAAAAAGTATTGACAAAAAACTGTTACATGTAGATATGTAAAAACCAAATACAAAAAAATTCGATGCTAGCAAGAAATACGAATCCAAACGGATTGAAGAAAAAGTACAAAATGTAGCCGATATCGGTACTGAGATCTTTGGCTATTTGCTAATTACTATACCGCGGAAGGCTTTGTGGGTAACGAAAAACTTTGATCCCGCTTACATATGTGTGGCGAAAAAAATCGATAGAGCCTTTTCAATCAGTCTAGAGCTTTACAGTTAGTATCCAGTTGAGACATTATTAAAAAAGATTCAAAGAGGTTAGCTAAACTTACAAATAGTATAATTATTTTTTAAAAAAGTAGGTTCATAATGCACAAGACACAAAACTTGGTCAAAATGTTTTTAATTTTCTTGTCGTTATTTCTAAAATAATTTTAATATTTAAGTAAATGGCGCATCATTCTAACAAAATATGGGAGTCATATTAATAATGACCTTTATATATAACGACCAAGGCCTCCATCTTATGAATATTTAAATAAAATTAAAAAATGTCGATGCAATTAATTCTCTTGCATTTCTTTAATATTCCCTAATGTCAATGACATTTTAGCTAGACGATACGTCGCCGAGCCGTGAGAAATGCCCAAATAATGTCGGACACCGATATCGAATTAGCATAATCGTGTTTCGAACTTCGAAAATTTACGGACCTCGAATGCCGTGTCCATTTTATATTGAGTGCATACGTCTGTTGAATTTGAATAAGAATTATATATTCTATCTACTTTAGATATAATAAAGATATTACGAATAATGTAAAATGTACATAACAAAAGAATTTATTTATCTAAATGTAACAAAGCTTATAAATATAAATGTGACTCTTGTAATAAATTGCATAATATTTATACCCAACGAAATGAATAAAATCAACACTAAGTTGCATAAAAATGTAATATTCAGTCAATTAATTTACTAAATATAGCACTTATCGACATTCTATTTATAGAAATAAACAGTAAAATATAATAATGTTCGAAAGATCAAATGTTGAAGAAAATTTAAATCAAGGGTCTAAAACGACCGCACAAATGCATTTGACTATGAACATTGACCTCCACGGAGACGTAATACACACTTTATATTCCGAGATAAAATACTAAGAAGTTGTACAGATCTAAAAATACAATTAACCGTATAATGGTTATTTAGTATACATATTAGTGGGTCCGCATTATCGAAATGTTTCTTTTATTACACACAGGCAGACGGACGGATTGTTTTGTTACATTAAAACTACAGATTTATTCATTTATGTTAAATTTTTAGATAATATTTTAAACAAAGAATCTGTTTTATACTCGAAATGGTCATTTGTGTATTAGGTGACATTTGTAGACTAGACAATAGGTGACTAGGATGTTGTAAAATCAAAACGATAATGGAAATATTGTAACATTTAAATATTGTTTTAAGTAATTATGAAATGCTACCTATTACAAATTGAGCATAAATTAATAAATATTTTTATACATATAAATAATACTACTTTATTTTGCTTATAAGAGATTGATGAAAAATAGTAAATGTATGTACGAGTATTTCGTATTGGTGGATATCCCTTTTTCTATAAAATAGCGATCAACATTTTGAACCCCGCTTGACTTATGTCTATTACCTTTTGTATGCCATAGAGTAAACATGCGTAGAACTTGCGTTGGAAAATATCTGTTTTATAAAAAAAAAACTTTTTTCTCTGTTACGGACTCTAGGAAGTTGTTTCTGAATTTAATTTGGAGAACATATTTCTATAACTTTTACAATTTTTTCGTACTACATATCTATTGAATTAATTCAGAGTGACTCATATATTTCTAGAAATTCGATTCTATTCGACGGACACTATCTTTATTCTGGTTTCATCAAGAAATCAAAAACTTAACTAACACTAAAAATTCGGCATTTTCATAGATCACCAATGTCCGCAAAAAAATACATAGATTTTCTTGTATCGTCTGTCGCTTCTGTATACAGTATAACATAATCTTTGATACACTACTCCTATATTGGCTGTAGGCTTTCTTTGTGAATTATTGCGGGTCCCGTTCACAGAGCCGGCCGCGTCAATACCTTAATGGGGCCCACGTTTTTCACCTGCGATACACCAAAACGTAAAAAATGGGGGTCCCGTGCTTGGGAAATAGAACATTCATTCGCTAGTAGTATTGAAAACCTTATGTCTTCATACGAAATTACGTACATTTAGACTTAAATATACTTGTGAAACTGTATTTTTTGTATAAATTGTTTAGCCGAAATCTTTATGTTTTGAGACAATTTTGAACATGTATTTATTGTAATATAGACTAAAATGTAGAAATTTTGATTCTACCAGAATGTCAGTGTTTTCTACTTTGTTCGATCAAACATCGTTGATCCATTATTATTTTATTATATAACTTTTCCGAATTATTAAAAGATAAATAAACTGTTTCCAATACAAATATCACTTTACAAGCTTCACTAAAGAGGGGTAAGTTGAAACATGTCTTAAGAGCTTCTTGAAATTTTCATTCGTATTTATAAACTGACGACCAGAATAACATGAGCTTTACGATTTGATTGCTTATCCCCTTTTAAGTTTATAACCAATGACCAAAGAGGGGAAGGGTAGGTCAGCATAAATGGACAAGGCGTAGATCACTTCGTGTAGGGGTCGTGGATTTACAACCCTTTGGCTGCAGATTTACGAGACGTACGTTGGGTTAACCCTCACATGCAGAAAAGATGGTATTTTTTACTTTATAAATTACCAGACAAAATAGATGCTACAAAAGTAGATACATAAAACGCGTAACATAAAGTCTTTAGATAAAATACTTTATGTTTTACCAACATAATTATATCTTGATTGAATATCCTTATCATTATCCTTAAAAAGTATAAAACAATAACGCGTTTTTATGTTTGTCCCTATATATGTTTGAATCTTTAAAACTACGCAACGGATTTTGATGCGGTTTAATAGATAGAGTAATTCATGAGAAAGGTTTTCATGTATAATATATTCACAATATAGTAGAGTAACACTTATAATTTAGAGGTTTTTAATATGATGTCGTAAATTAACACGTTTTTAGCGCTTACATTGCAAACGCTGCAGTTTTTACTATCAGCATTATACCGATTTGTACCCGTGCGAAGCCGGGGCGGGTCGCTAGTATTTAATAAGTTGAAATTAATAACATAAATAAAATTGCTTAAGTTACAAGTCGTTGAGTATTTTGTGTTTATTAACAGCATAGAATACCTATTATTTAGTTAATTCATATCATATTTTAATTTTTCATTTGAATCTATTTTCCCATCCTAATTTAGAAATAATCATTTGATAATAATATAGATAGGATAAGCTAATGTAAAAATTTTATTCTACAGTATTTGATGACAAAAACCTTACTCCAGATAAAAAAAGGCTTTCATTCCATAATTATTGCGGCATCGATATATAAACCTCTTCCATAAAAACAATATTAAAACTCCTATCTCAATTAAGTCGTGGTTTTATTACTTAATCTAATAATTAAAAAGATATTGTCTAGTATATACACAATAAAATAATTCTATTTCATTTATATGTTAATGTCTTTCGATTATGATAATTTAATTTCTATTTGTAAGTTAAGGGCAAGTCTTTATCAAATAAAGTAAGTTGAATTTAATTGATTTAAGTAATCAAATGTTTTCTAATCACATTTATAAGGCATTGGAGCCGTGGGAGTTTTATTTTTATTATTCCTTTATACCTCCCTGCTTTGAACATCTATTTGTAAGTTTTCTCCATCTACATGTGTAACAAACATAATACAAACCCTTTAGTCTACATTAAGAAGCTTTTTTACCTACAGTTTCTTATTGTTGCGGGACCAAACATCTTTTTCATACAAAGTTAAACCAGCAAGCGGCCTTCTACTCGTCGAATCGCCGAAGTTGTGAAGCGCCCGCTGCCTATAAACATCCTGGATACCCAAGATATCTTTCGTTTGGCAATAACGTTGATGGAATCGACAAAAACGTAGGAAACGGACAATGACATTCGATAAGTCATGTGCTTGTGATGTGAGATATCGAACGTCATTGTCAGTTTAATACATTTTTGATGTTCGCTATCGAATCGTTTTGTAGCGCATGTACTTTAGGAACCCCTTGCAATTGTTTTGTAAGATTCCTCGTAATAGATATGTTGACCTTAATTGCTTTGCAGATCCGTTGCCTTTAATCTACGGAGGAGGTCACGCACTGCCAAATCCGCTTCCCCTTCCCACCGTTTTCTTAAAAGAAAAAGATAGAAAGGGAAAGTGGATTAAAATAAGGCCTCCGGCACCACACTCTCCCTGCAAAACACGGAATAGTTTCCATTTGACGCCTGATTTCTGTGCGGTCGTGGTATATCACTGTGCGAGACGGCCAATTCGTGCGGAGATGTTAAAGCTCGACCACTGTTAGAATAATAGTCTAAATACTCAAAATTTAATGATTGAACAATGGAAAGAGAAATGTAATAATTACACTGTGTTTCAGTACCGTGCAGTAAAGATATCAGCACTCATTACGAGCGGCGAGCCGGTGCATGTTCTCCCTATCGATGCCTGTTAATTTTCCGGCAAGTGTAATTACCGCGTTTCGCTTTGTTTTTGCTACTAACTTTATTTGCATAGCGAAATAAGGGGAACGATACTCTTTTGATCGAACATAGAATGGTGTAGAGACTTCTTATAAATTATCCAGATTTATTGATACAAATACGTGTTACATTTTGTACTGTAAAAACGTAACAGTAATTTTTTTAACAAAAATAAATTTCTTATATCATTTTAGTGATGAATTAAATATTTGTTAATAACATGCGATGACAAAGGCATGGTTTTCCCATCTTTAAGACATACGTAGAATAACACATAGTCACTTTACAGGTTGTTGAAATCTAAAACCTTTTTTTATGTTATATAAGTCAGCGCTTGACCACCATCCCACCTAGTGTTAAGTGAAGATTAGGTCAAAACGCTGGCTTACCTAAATAGCTGTGGAATAAAAATGCAAGTTGTATTGTAGTTGACTCGATGTATTTTCTGTTCGGGTCTAAAATGCCAGAATAAGCTAATAGAGACATTGTTCGGTGGCTCGTTAGGGCGATCAGATGCGCTCGCTGCGGGGGTCCCGCGGCATCGCGCACTCCCATCTCTGCCCACCTCGCCTAATGCAACCGTGCACTTAAATACTATTTACTTCATGCTGCCCATTCTCGGACATTAATTAAGAAATGAAGAAGTAACGAAGCATTTTTAGTATCACGATTTGCTATATTGTTTTTGTTTTAATAATTTAAAAATGGAATACGAAACAAATGAACGCAACTTTAAAAGGCTCTAAAATAGGAACTCATCGTTCAATTATGAAAAAAATTGAAGCTAATAAAAAACAAAACAATGACATAGTTTTTCTCCGTTAAAATTGATTGTAAAACTTTGTCGAATATTCTTCTAACGTTACGGCTTCATTAGACCGAGTTCGCGATAAGAACGGAGATTTTCTTCAAGTCCGTTTTGGTCACGAACGCGGTCTAAGGAAGTCGTAGAGTTACAGTAACTTCAAAGTTTCAAAATATGTTGTCCCTCCTATACCTGTTGAAAATATTGAAATCACACTATATTTTGTACATTTGTTTCGGCAATGAAAACTCTAAAGCCAACTTAGTTATCGCTTGTCAACGTTTTTTAGTATATTTTAGTATTGTCATATCCACTTCTAAATTAAAACGTCTTTCTGGTCGCTGTCATAAATGTCCCCACTTCGGCCGAGTTTCGTTTTGTCTCAAGTTGTCAGCGATGACATCTCCTCTTACAAATAATAGAAAGGTTAATTTTAGTTTAACTATTTTAATATTTTAAAACACATCTTTGACAGTATACATATGAAGAAGGCGTACGTTGACTTAATACCTATACATATTTTTGTCCCTTTCTTTTTCTTTGATAAAACGGTGACGACTATACACCTACAAGGGTCACTGTTTCGGAATACTACATTCCTAGCGCTTCCACCTAGGATACATATCCATCCTAATTAGGTACTAAAAAGACAAAAGAAAAAATATTCTAAAAATTATGTCGTAAACTAAAATTAAATAATTTGAACATAATTAAGACGTAAAAAAGTGGGTAGTTCGAGGTGCAAGCGTTTTTTTTTGCTCTCTGATAAAAGTTGTGTTTAAAAATACTAATT